>JAULBS010081043.1:0-19144 GCA_032355785.1 Symmetromphalus regularis | reverse complement strand
GCAGGGCAGGGCAGGGCAGGGCAGGGCAGGGCAGGGCAGGGCAGGGCAGGGCAGGGCAGGGCAGGGCAGGGCAGGGCTGGGCTGGGCAGGGCACTATTAAATCATAATTCATCTTTTCAGATCAAAAACATATTTAATTACATTTTCACCATTAGAAAACAGATGGTATTTTTTATATTAGGAAAAGCAGATATTTAAAAATTTTCTTGTTTTGAAATATCAATTATAAATCACTTCCAGTTGTCAAATTTGATTGTTTTTTTAAGTTTCTGAAAACAAAAATGTTTACTGCTACTCATTTCATATTAATTATCACAGTAAAATTCATTTTTTACCATTGCGTAACATGACAATGCTTATATTTATGTAGAGTACAAAAACACTGGCACTCCTAACTCATCTACAACTGGTAAACAACTTCAGAGAGATTGATTTAACAGACATGGTACACAATGATGATGCTTCAATCTCTCCAGCACTTGTCTTAACTTTCACTTCTAATGGGGGAGGATCTAACTCGGTTGGTAGAGCCTCAGGTGCTTTGACTTCAAGATCGAACCCCCTCAACAGATTGATTGGATTTTCCACACCTTAACCACTGCCACACGACTAGTATATCAAAGGCTCTAGTATGTGCTGTCCTGTCTATGGGAAAGTGCATATAAATTGTAGCAGCTTTTCTCTGATGACAACATGTAAAAATTACCACATGTTTAATAATAAATCAATGTGTTCTAGTGGTGTCATTAAACATAAAACAAACTTTTTTTTGATAAATATATATTTTTAATATGATAATGTATTTTATTATTAATACTGTTGAATAATCAAACTGGTTATATAATAGATACTAACTTCTGAAGACTTAACTCATTACTGTAATATTAATTTTGAACAACTTCACAAACACTATAGATGACCATAAAACATTGAATTTGACAAATGGTTAAGCAAAATATTAATGATTTGACATTGTAATGATTATAAAGCTCTGATAACAGAACATATTTGACAGTTTCTTAAGGATTAATGCCGATTTTGCAATTGCCTCCCTTCCACTGCCATTCATGAGTGCTGAGCTTCAGATATGCAGCTATCCAATGATTTATTTCATAACACCAGCACAAATTTTACATTGACTACCGTACACTCACATTAGTTCCATTTAGCTGTGTATTCCTATTTTATATCTACAAGTTCACTTAATGTTCACATAGTAGGAGAGATACAGAAATGTTTGGAGGTCAAAAATATTTTAATGATTTTTAACATTGGGAAAGGATGGAAAATTACATATGGTCAAATTATAATGATAAAAATTATAAATTGGTGGCAGTAGTGGGCTTTAAACCTCCTACCTCCCAGATCTGCTTCGGTATAGTAATTTGTACCTAAAGAAAAAAATGTTTCTCGACACTCAAACCATAATTGTTTTTACAAATTCAGTATCTAAAATTGGTAGAAAAGAATTATTAATAAAAAAAGTTCTACCTTTTTTACATGATTCATTTTTCAGTATGTTCTTGGAAAAACACTTTTTTGGTTCGCATGAAGACCTAAGTTAATGTAGTCAATATTGAAAGCACCAAATTCTTACACAGGCCTCTGGTTCAAATCTCATCTGTGGAATATCAGTTATTTTTTTATAATAATCTTAGAAAATTTACATAAATTCCGATAAAATTGTAATTTTCCAGCTGCAGATAAAATACATAAAACATAATCTTCAGACATGAAAATTATCTTTGTTAGACCAATAAAACCAAACATATAAGATAGCAGATATAAAAATATAGCTTGTATTTAATATATCTGTTTATTACTTCATTTTTCTATTTAAAAAAAATGACAATGATTCCATTTGCTTGAGTTAATGACAAAACACCAGTCTATTTGATTGAATCAGTTCATAAGCACTAACTGGAATTGGGAATAAAAACCGTCCTATTGAGACATGATCCAACAATCACAGATGTTAACTTCAACTTCATCCTCACAAAGCTTATTTCTATATCACATATTATCAGCAATCAAGAATACAACACAAAAACCAAAATCACAGCCCACAGATGAGTGATATGTACACTGAGAGGGGCATTATGGGATTGTGTGAGAAAGTTTGGGGTTAACTCGATGGGTTATAATAACTTGACGTAATTGGGTACGAAACACAGATGGTCTCATGCAAATAAAACACATTAAGCACTTCCTTTTCTATGGCTGACATAAACTTGTTATTTGCTGTTTGCTTTTTCTCAATAAACACAACAAAATTCAGACAGCAGAGACAAAAATTAATGGGTCATTAACGTAAACAACAGATGCATGTAACCTGATCAGGGCTCTTATTTTAACAGCAGGGGAAGCAACTGATAATCACCATATTAAACAGTTATGCTAAAGTGGATAGATGCATAATAAAGAATGACTTTGTTTGAAATGCAGAATTACAAGGAGCTGAGGAAATATGGAGAGAGGGGGAAGGGGAACATATTATAACAGATAGTTGAATACTTGATGCATATGGATAGGAAATACTTGACAGGCTAAAAAAAAAAAAAAACTGTAATAAAGAATAACTGAAAGAAAGAAAGAAAAAAATGAATGTTGTTTAATGACCCCCAGAACATTGTTTCTTCAGCATCTTAAGGTGTCAGTCATATGGTGTTGTGACTTTTGGTCTCTTAGAAGATCCAGTAACTGTCACATAGGCTACTCTTTCTGATTAACAGCAAATAATCTTTTATGTGCACTTTCCCAGACAGAACCAATTATAGACCACCGATCAATGCAAGTGGGTTATACCTACACATTTAGCCTTGTAAAGCACACTCACTCTATTAACATAATAGAAAACTGACCATTTGAAATACAAAATACAAGGTGCAGTCGACATATGGGGGTGAGGACTAGAATTACAAAAGAGGGAAAGTGAATAAAGAATGCATGGCAATGTGATGCTTGCAGGCTAATATACAGGACTGCTACAATAAAGAATGATTTTTGAATAGAATTTCTGTAATAAGATCTTTCCAAAGACATTCTCCTTACCACTTAAAAAACTCTTCTCCACATACCCACATTTAAACACCTGTTTTCTACATTCAAAATCATTCCCCTTAATTCCCTTTTCCAAAACCCTTTGCATCTAATTCCACAGAACCTCATCCCTTATCTCATTATCTTGTCCATTTACCAAAATCACCAGCACCTAATATTTCCACTACTTGGTAAATACCATCTTTTCTCTATTAAGATACTATTCTCTCTCCATTTCGAGCATCTCATCCCTTATCCATTCCATTCCATATTTACTAACACCATACCACTGTAACCCTCCCCCATTCCATTCCAATTCAGCAAAACAGCATTTCTATTTGAAAAACAAAACGTTTGTGTCAAACTGGCACCGAGTAAAATACAGACAAGCAAGGAAAAACAAAAGGATGAAAAAGTGATTTAATTCTATGCAGCTGCCAAGCTACCTGACAGATGCAACCAAAGACTGACATGCTATAAATCTACATTATATATGAAAATAAACAGCACTCTCAACATTAAAGCCTGGATCAAAAGCTTGAAAAAACACAGAAAAAAACTATCAACTTTGTTCCCACAAAGCGGCGGAAGAGGGCAAGCAGGAGCCTAATAATATAGATTCATTAACAGAGCTTAACTTAGCTTCAATGGTAATAACATGTGGTTTGCTATCATAAAGCAGGGCCCAGGTCCCCAAGGACTTAAAACAAAGCAAAGGTGAACCTTTGAAGATTGCCTTCAACTTACAGAACAGAGAATCCAAACACTTCATAGAATCTGGCCTCGTATTTATAAAACTAAAGTTTTCATCCTAAATGTAATTTGTATGGCATTGCCATGATGTTCAAAGTCTCCATACTTTGGTTAAGCTTAATTCCAGGCTTTATTTATTTATGAATGTATGAAAAATGGTCTTATTGCAAAAACAAACATTATGTGTTATTCAACAAGTTGTAGGGTAGAGACTGGAAGAAGAATCAGTTCATAACTAAACGTATATTATTACCTAAACATAAGGTTACATTATATCAAAGTGATATTGCATATCTGGGTTCGTATCAAAGTGACATCATGTATCTGGGTTCATATCAAAATTATATGACTCATTGGGTCATAATGAGTAACATGACATCACAAACAATGTTTGACGTCACAAACAATGGCTTTGAACATGGACACCATTCCTTGATTCTTAAAACTGGCAAGAAAAGATTATTAAATTGTTGTTAGGTAATAAAACTAATGTTGGTTAATGTTGGTTAATAAATATCAAATTTATGTTCTGAGAGAAACAATTTTAATTTCACTCGCTAAAGCTTGTGACAAGTTAAAATTATTTTACTCGGGTCATAAACTTGATATGAAATGGAATCTTGTTTAATATCCAATGATCATTTACTCTCCACAGAAACTATATGAACTAGAATGACTGAAATCAAAGGTTTACCATTAAAGCATCTCTTTATGTCAGCACAAACAAAATTCAAACATTGCACAGAATCTGGCTTGTAACAGACAGTTCACAAATATACAATAAAATTCTGTTTTTTTTTTTTTTTTTAACAATGTTAGAAAGGGCATATGTGGGTAACATATCATTTAAAACTCAATCTTAACATTGTTATAGGATTGTGCAAATCATCAACATTTATGGACAAACCTTTTTAACAACTGTCTTTTTAAAAGCTATTAACCATTGTGCTTGGCTGGTTTAAATAAGAAGTGTTTAAAGTTTTCAATATCAGTGTCTTTGACTGCAATGAATGTCTTTTGTTTCATTGTTTTTCTCTTTGGTGGCGACACAAAAACAAAAGGATTCTGGTTATGTGGCAGACATGACAAAGGAGTTGTTGGTTTGTGTCGCGACACAGAAATAAAATACTTTAAAATTTGTTCCCAGATGTTGAGGTATAAACAGAAAAATGGTGAAAAAACTGAGGTAATGAATGCACTGCGAATTTAATGACCAATATGAGGAAATAAAATGATATGATGATGGACATGACAAAATTTAAAAAAATGGCTATTTAACATTCAATAGTCATATATTATTGAAAATCATTGGTGTCATGTCTTTGCAGCCCTCTACTATGAAATGTTACCTGTGTGATTCAAACCCATTGTTGTTAAACTAATGGTGTTGGAAATGAAACATAATTTTATAATTCATTTTAATACCTTAAATTCACTTACAGATCAGACATGAAAATGTATTGAATTAGTTATTTGTTAATATTTTCATTTGGAATTTTGTACCAAATACAACACTAGATAGTAGGACAGAAATAAAACATTTTTATGAACACCCTTTTTTTTTAGTTTAATTATAAAAAAATTATTATTTCAATGACATAATGCTTTTGGTATTTATTTGTAAATGAATGCATTTTTCCATTTTCTAATGCTTTATAATCATAAATTTTAATAATTTGAAATAATATATAATATATGTTAACTTTTAGAGTAATTATGGTCAAAACACTTTTTTATATATTTTGAGAATTAAACAAAAGGCATAATTTCTATGCAATTTTTATTAATCAATATTTTACATACAATAAAGAATTTTTGTATTTGAGGAAAAATTATCACTTTTCAATTCACAAAATAAATCTGGATGAGTATGGAATGAGAGTAATCTCTTTAAAAAATGACAGACCAATTACCCCCAACCCAAGAAACATTCCAAAGAGCATCAGTATATCTTTGAGCCTTTTCTACCATGAGACTTATAATATCTTTATGATGTTAGACATGCAGAAAGTAAAATTTGTAAATAAAAAATTCCTTTCCTGTCCCGATACTTCAACAGTTCTTTACAGAAGGCAAGGTAACCAAAAAGTTTTCACAGCCATCATAAAGAATGAGGGATTGATCAGGGCAGCCCATATTAAATCTTGGGTTACCTTGGAAGTTCTTGCAAATTGGCAACAGCTGAAAACAATTGTGCTGTGTTGTGATTGTAAACTCTTTGAGGTCCAAACTAGCAACAAGATGGATCAAGTAATTGTTCTCACAAATACTGTGTGTGTTTATAATATGCAGCTACTTTTATGTCCTTGCAAAGGTCAATGGGAGAATCGTGTCAGAATCATTACAAGTACCCCTGTGCCCATTAATACACACCTGTTTCATGGCATGAAGTTTTAGAAAAGACAAAATGATTTTTTTCTTCCCAAGCAAAATTCTCTGGTGATTTCAGCTTGAGTGTCAGGTTTGGGTAATGAGTAAAAGATCTGGACTTCTCCTGGCAAAGTTGTCCCTTAAGCAGCATAATTACATCACCATTCAGCAACACTGCACTTGTTCAAGAACAAAGAGGAAATATTTGATAAGAAAGACATTATGTTTGTGAGAAAGATAAAAACCAAAATGGCTACTTTTTGTTGATAACTTTTGAAGAAAAAAAGAAAAATAACCTGTTTCTTTTTTTTTAAAATAAAGATAAATATTTGTTTTGAACTATGTAAACACCCAAATCAATAAACAAAGTATAAGTTTTTTTTTTATATTGTATTTTATTATTTGTCCTTCACTGCATGTTTTATACTTTCTTAGTTTGAGAGTTATAACTGACTGACTGTTTGAATGACTGACTGACTTAACCGGCTTCCATGGTGCAGTGGTTAAGCTATCGGACTTGAGGCTGGTAAGTACTGAGATCAAATCTTAGTTGAGGCATGGGATTTTTAATCTCAGTATCGGCTCTAACCCAAAGTGAGTGCTCAGAGGGTAGGTGTTTACAATGACCAATGGTCCACAACTGGTTTAACAAAGGCCATGGTATGTGCTATTCTGTCTGTGGGGTAGTGCATATAAAAGATCCCTTGCTGTTTATCGAAAAGCAGTGGGTTTCGTGTCTCCTACTAACATTAACCTCTGCCCTGGACAGACAGCACAGGAACCTGAGTTGTGTGCCCAGGACAGCGTGCCTGAACCTTAATTGAATAAAAGCACAAAAATAAATACAACCACCACCCACTGACTGATTGATTGATCAATTGATTATTTATCAAATATAGGGTATTTTAAACAATTTGATTTACAAAAGAAATTCAAAACCACCATATAAACTACAATCTTTCAATTAGCAACAAGATATTTTTTATATGTTCTTTATTAAAATAATAAATGAGATTTTTATAAATCATGTATTAATTAATTTTTATATAGTAAAACTGGTTTTTGAAGTGTAAATGTAATAAATGTCATTATAGAAGTCCTTAAATTATGATAATTTATACTAAAAGAAAACTGTTTTTTGTTATAAATATAAATAAATTATGATAATGAATAAAAAGTTTTAGAAAAAATGTAAAAACACTTTTTTTTACATAAACAAAGGAGACTGCTTTAAATTTTAACTAAGTATAAGTCAGAGTTCTTTGAACCAGTACATTTTCCCTGTACAGGGCCTCAGAAATATGTTTTAGACTGGCATGAAATGATGAAGCATAAACTAATATGGAGATGACAAGAGGATGATGAAGACTATAAGCAACAGTTGTTGTGGGATGGTGGATTCTTTGAAGCTGATGACAATCTAGAATAGCGATATGAAATAAGTGGCAAACACTCCAGCCGTGGCAGGGAGCCCCGGACATTAAAAACAGAGCCAATTTAATTCCATGCATCGCTCTCCTTGTGTTAAGCAAAGTCTTTTTGTTCATTATCTCAACATCAATGTAAAACTGCCAGCCCTGAAAAACAGAATCACCTCCTCAATATTACCGCAGCCTTTGCAAAGGCAATCAACAGTATCTGATTTCCCTGTTTAAATAATTAACACGCATATTCATTGGAGAAAAGCAATTGGAAGTATAAAGTGTTATGGGATATCGCTTTGTAGCTAAATTAACAAACTTGTTGAAAATTATTTTAATAAAAGTTAGTAAAATATAGAATGGACAAGTTTTAAAAAGTGACTTTTTAAAAGTTGGTTTGTTGACATATAATTATATAAAATAAATAAACTGTCCATCACACATACAGTATTGTTTTACATTTAAAATTCTTAGATTACTCAAAAATACTTTTAAAATGTCAAACAAATAAAGTAAGTAAATGAATGAATGAAAATAATAAATGAACCAACAAAACATAATGAACAAAACAAAACAAGTGAAAGAATGAATGAATAAATGTATAAATTAACAAACATATAAATCAATGGTAAATTTTTTTAAAATGTCACCTATCTATTTACACTTAATATTTTTAGAACCAATATCTATTTCGTTTTTGACAATTAAAACCAATAAATCAAATTTTTCAACATTTATCTGACAGTTTCTGTTTTTCCTACAAGGCAACCAATAATCTGCTACTTACCTCCATTGTTAGAAAAGAGACAAATCAAAGTGGCTGGTATTACTTTCATGTTCCCAGCCAAGCAGATGTCAAAATGGATTTTTTACAGCCTCAAAACATGATTGCAATGTAAATCAGCATTCATGTTAGACATTCTTTGACAAGTTTCTTGTTGTTTTTTCCACAACAAAGAACCACTATTCAAGTCTTTTAATGTCTATCCCAGATTTCAGCCTGTTCTTTTGCATTTATTACTAAAAACAAATCTGTTATGGTTCGGTAGGTCATAACAATATATATCAAAGTTAATCACATGGTCTTCAGCTTTGTTACCTCCACAGGCAGAAGAACAATTTGCAAGGAAATTTATGTTCCTGAAAGTTTTAGTTTTCTCATGATAAAAAATAAGTGCAGTTTTTCTTGTATGTAGAAATGATGTTACAATTTCATGCATGGTTATACTAAATACACACACAAACATCACAGGAAATGAGCATTATTTATGTTTTCAATCATGGTGTGCATGTTGCTCTTTTTTAATAAGAATTAATTAGCAAAGTGAAAATAAGCAATCTTAGTTTAATAATACCCTATCATATTTGATTTAGGTGATTCAAAGTGACTAAAGTATTATCTTGTTTACCAGTATTTGATACAATTGTTTAACGACCAAACCCCCCCCAGCATAAAAGATAAATATCACAAAGCAGAGTCAAATGGATGTAGTGTATATGCAAAATGGACATATAGGAACCCTAAATATATGTAAATGTGAAATAGATCTTGTTGCTAAACAAAAGGATTACTTTATGTGGTGATAGTGTCAGTAATGATATGCTCCAGGAATAAACTGTTCCAGGTGGAAAAGCATACTGGATCATTGATTAAAACGGGATCCAGAACCTTATTCTGGGAATAAAAGACTATATACTTATTCCTTCAGTATGCATGACATACAGTGACACCAGGTGTGTCTGATACCATGGATTTAAAATCAAACAGTAGTTACATAATATGCAGTGATGTCATTAATTCTAACATTCCTTTCCTTTTATCCCAGTATTAGATTAATCTTGGTTTAACTGGCATCTGTCCTATTTGCAAATCTGTGTAAATCAGATTGCTTTTCAAGTAGCAATTTGGTCAATAACACTAGAGAAAAAACTGTCTGGTCTGGCATTCTTTTGTCAGTGTGTTGATGGTGCAGTTTCTAACAATCCACTGTATACAGGGGTTGTGTCCAGACAAATTGGAATGCTAGGCAAAGACTTCTGGTAAAATGATGGATGCTACGAACATTATGTCTCTTTTGAATTTCACTTCCTGGGTTTCAATTTTTTTGTTTAAATGTGCCAGATGAGTCTGACATCAAAAGCTCTCTGTTTTACATTAATTTTACATGTAGAATTTTCAACTGTTTTGGTTTATATGTTTCATGCTTATATGCTTAATGACTAACCAGCACAAAAAAAACTAAACATCTGCTATTAGGAGATAAGACATAATTTTATTTTTAACAACTCCACTAGAATGCACTGATCTATTAATCATCAGCTATTGGATGTCAAATATTTTAAAATTTTGACATGTATTGAATGTGAGCCAGCCTCTAGTGGGTTTTGAACCACCATCTTCAGCTTGATAGTCATGTACAGCCACTGGACCACAGAGGCTGACTGGAAATAAGACATCAATACAACAAACATAGTATGGCTATTTTCATATTCAACTTGCAAGATTGTTTTGGTTTATATGTGTTACATCAGACACCAAATTCACTAACTTTCTCGTATCATAATTATGCCATATTTATATTTAATACACTGTGTTTTAACTGTTTCTAAGTACTACAATAAGTAGAAGTCATTTACCAATATTAAGGTCTGATAAGTAAATAATCAGCAGTTACCAAATGATGTTGTTTAAAGGATGTTATATTTTCAAAACCAAATTTTAAATAATTACAATAATTAAGAAAGGGAAGAAATATATTAAAACTTGATTCATAACTGAAGGAATCCATAAATATTCAAATCAAAGCTATTCCTCAAGTTAAAATTTTTTAATCTAAAAGCATTTTATATGAAATGTTTTTGGAAAGTTCTGCATGATTACAAACACTATAATTGTAATAAGTAAAATAAATCTACTTACACTTCGCTAAGCTATCTTCTCTCAACTGAATATTCATTTTGATGTATGCAAACAAAACTGAGTTTAAAAACTCAAATTTCCCTTCATTCAATTAAGTACATCAATTAAATAAATTAAATATTTACCAGTAACCCTTAGTTACATTGTAATCACATTAAACTTAGCTTTCAAAATGGTATTGTTTTCACTTGAGTTTTAAACAAACATCAATAATTGTGAAATTTGATAAAAATCATCTAGAACTTTAGATAAATTGTATGATATCTGATCTCAAGCCACAGTTTTAAATACAACAACGATATATTAACTTTCTTTTCCCAGATATCACACAATTAAATATTAAAACTGTTCAAAAATGGCTAATATGACACCTAAATTATTAAAAGTACAAATTATATTTTTAAAAATCAGCTTATTAGATTCTGTTTTGATTAGTTGTTTCAAAAATAGCAAAAATCTTTAGTTACCACTGTGGATTCATTTATTGTTTAGGATCACATTTTCATTTTGCTTTTAATCCTTCAATATATAACAGAAGTTTTGTTTGTTCTGTTTTTCTTCATTTTTAGTTTAATTTTGAAATTGTTTTTATCTAAATACAGCATACCCATAGATCCTCATAAATATTTTAGTAGAAAATTCTGAAATCTAAATTTTAAACTTGTGTCTCAAACAAATATCAAACATTCATCTATTTATTTTGGAAGAATCTCTGTTCACTTTAAACAAATTCTGAACAGAGCTAACTCTGGAATGAATTTTGTTGTAGCCAAATTTCAGGTATTTAGGGCAACTTCATAAAAATTAATGAAAAACTGCCAATTAAATTTAAATAAAATTGCTAAAACATTTAGCCAATCAGCATAAGACTTAACAATGGGCTAATTTAGTTTCAAGGGTGAGCTCTCTATGAAAAACCTTTTCCTTTTCTTTATATATATTGTTGCTATTCTGCATGGAAACAAAACTGGGATAGAAGGATAAGTTAGGGACCAGTTTATTTGTTACTGTTGCTGGATTTTTTTTATGGGGTGATGGTTTTTATTGTTTTATTTTTAGTGATTCATGAGAAAGTCCTTTAAACTTTGTCTACATTCACTGGACTCTGCCTTGTACAGAAATATAATGTTGATCATGATAAGGGTTATGTTGTTTAGATTTCAATTCAATATCCCATTTTTCTTTAAAAAGACTAAGACAAATATTGAAATGTTAGATAATCAGATGAGAAATAGGGAAATGCAGCATGGAAATAATACAAGCCTATCTGTTAGCAAGCCATAGAAAGTGTTGTCTATAGGAATCTGTCATTTCTTCATTAAACAACCTGTCACAGTGTTTGGGATTTAGACAATTTTCCCGCTTATCTTCAGCTGACATTCAACTTCAAAGATCATTTTATAAAAACACTTTTCCAGAAAGACAAATGGCAGCTTTCTGTTCATTTATCCTTTGTTTAAAATAAAATAATGTGCAGTGCCTATTATTTACACTATTATTTACACAGTCCAACTAAAGGCTTTTTTCTTTATGGTATTTATTCCTTTCCAATTTAAACAGAACATAAAGCTTTGGGGGCCCTTATTGGGATTTCAGCAGTAATTGTTTTCTAGTTTTACAACAATCAGTTTAAAGTGGCTTCAATAAAGTCGACATCTGCTTGTTTGATAATATTTTATTTACTTATATAAATACACAGTGAACAAAGAAAAATATGCTGCTGATTTAAGTAATGTCAGATTAGAGAGAAATTTTTGAGTTTTACAGAAAAATGCAGATCTATAAAATCAATGAAGTTTAGAGATCCTGGATTAGACAGATGTCATTTGAAAAATATATGATGTAAAACCTTCGAGTATCTAAAATAATGTCATGGTCTAAAAACATATTTCTATGATTTCCATATTTAACAACAACTATATGTGACATACATTATTATTTTGTGATGTGGTCACAAAAATAAGAAATTTGATGATTAACTTACATGTAATTGTTGAGTTTTGTTCAAGGCAAATGAAAAGTAGAATATGTTTAATATTATCTTTGTGAATGTTTGCAATAATTAACAATCTGATTGGTTGAACGGTGTCTATTTGTTTTGCATTATTATCTAAATGAACAAATAAATATCATACAACCAACATATTATAATGAAGTGTCTTTAAAAAAAGTTTGCATTTGTTATATCTGACATTTGTAACAACTAAGAAATTGCATTTAAATTTATACTTTTTATATTATTTGATTAATTATTAATAATCATAATACATTTTTAAAATCTTTTTTCAACTCATGCTTGATTTGTTGAATTTATTGATAAGTTGTGCTTTCATATTTATTTAATTATTTATATATTTAATTAATTATGTACCCATCCAGTGACATTCATTCTTATTATAACAACTGTCAGTGAATTTACTTATTCATATGTAATACAAGAAAAATGAAATGTATAAACAATACTACTAATGTATTTAAAGCTTAAAAAAACATTCTTGTTAATTTTTGTTGTTGTTTAATGACACTACTAGAACACAATTATATATTAGTCACTGTCTATTAGATATCAAATATTTGGTAAATTAAAAAAAAACATCATTTTGTTGTGGGGAGGGTAAATTATGCAACTGATATTAATAATGATGAGAGAATAATGCATGGTATAACACAGGTTAAATAATTTCAATTATTATATTTCTAACTCAGTTTCAATAACACTTACCATTGTACTGACAACACAAAAGTAAACATTAATACAATGTACAACATGTAAACAGCAGAACAACAATAGTGCTAAGCCAACTGCCATTGGCATGCTCCATCCTTCATCAAGAAATCTTGCGGAGATTCCTCGAACACTTTGGCATTCCTCAAACATCAGGAAGCTGTCATGTGTTTAGAGAAGACCGCTAAGCATTGTATGATGGATAAATTGCTACATACCCCGATCTGCTGACTGAAAACCTCCCCTCTTTCCAATACATAGGCCAATCGGATGATACACTTCAAGAATTAGGCAACAATCACGCTTCCTCGTTTACTCCAAAAAGTTGGCACTGCAACTTCTGAATGGAAATGTGGATCAGTTTTCATCAATGATAAAACTCACATCCGTTGTTGAGCCCAATGAACAGAAGAGGCCGTCACTGAGAACACACTCATTCAGTTTGTTGCTCTGCACGAGGGAAAAATACTTCCACGTATGCCACCGTAAGTATAATGTCCCAGAGGGGAGTCAATTAGGTCTTACCCTTAGTGCAGATTCAGAAGGCACCAGGAGAATGGGCTAATTTCAATGGCATATTAAAACAAAGCAACAGAATCTGGGAGAAAAGCAGTGTTCTGTTACACTGAAAATATTTTGGTGCTGTCGAAATACAACAGGAGTTAACCTGCATTGAACTTAGTAACGGCAGATTGCCTCTGTAATTGAATGGAGTTTAAGGAATTAAGCAGGAAGGTCAAAAGTTTTACCAAAAACATTATTCTCGGATAAAATAACAATGTTTCTGTTAGCTTTGTGAAACTTGTTCTTGCTTTATAGATATTTTGAAAACATTTATTCGGAGATTTGTAATCTTTATGTAGCATTATCAGTTTTATACATAATGTATCTTGTAACATGATGTGTATTCTGTTTATAATAGCCAGCAATGACTTATAAATGTTTTATGAACAGCGGTCTTTATATACAGGTTTTAATACATTTGTACAAAGAACTTGTCTGAAGTTTTCATTAAATAAAAGTTTTTATTATATAAAGGTTAGTTTTATATTACATTAAATGCATGTTCTATAGACATATTAAAAAAAAAAATTCATCTTTTAATTAAGGAATTTTTTTTAAAGTCAAAATAAATTCAAACACTGACAACAAAATTTGAAGTCTAGGAATAATATTAGCCCATTATATCATAACTGAGGTAACATCAGTTTCAAAAAGATTATAGCAAGAAAATAGCATGTCATTTGGTGAATATTACAATGGATAGACAGATGGGTAGATGGAAGGAAGGATTAAAGGATGCATGGACAGTTGGAAGGATCAATGTACAGATGCACAGATTGACAGATGGATTGTTGGGATGGATGGATAGATGGATGATAATGGATGGATAGATGGATGGACACAATGACAATGGATGGATGGATGGAAAAAGATAAGATGGATGGATGGATAAATGGATGGATGGACATATGGATATATGGAGAAAGATACATGTATGATGGATAGATGATAGACAGAGGATGGACAGATGAATTGATGGACAGTTTCACTAACATATGAAAGAAGAGATCGATGGATGAACATAATGATCAATTGTCATAAAAGAAAGGCAAGGAAGAAAAATATTTATCAGTAAATGTGTAAGGTAAGAAATGAGAGAACTGAATACTCTTAGTTCTTGTTTGACTTATCATACATATTACACAATCTTGTAGGAAAAGGTTAATAGGGACACTGAGAGCTTCATGGAAGAAAGCAAATGAAACAATAACACCAGCCTGCCTGCTGCAGCATATGAATCTAGTGTTTCACAAACACTAGCCCTGGCAGACTATGCAAACACCACAGAATCAGCCCTTTCTTGGGTTACAGTATCATATGTTTAAAGGCAGTCACTGAAGCACACATCCTCCCTCTCTCTCCCCACTGTCAGAACACCAACACACAACAATAAGAAAACCGCAGTATTGCAGTGTTTAGTTGTCTTAGTGCACTCAGTCACATAACCACACTTCAAGAATCAATTGAGCAAAGTCAGGAACCTTGTATGTGAACACAATACCAAACTTAAATCTGCTTATGTATTTATGTGGATGACAACAGATTAATGATAATGATTTAGATGATTGTGATCATACTGATGATTTAGATAATGATGATGCAGACTGTCATATAAAAACAACTAAATGGTAATCATAGTTAACATTGTATCTCTAAACAACAGACAGCCCAAAAGTGTATTCACAAATTAATGGTTTGCACTCATGAACCATTGTAATAGCAGTGACAATACCAGTTCATAAAAGATGAACCAGATTTAAGATCATTCTTGATTAGATGGATTTCTGGATTAAACAAATTATCTGTATAATTATGAAAATGAGTATGACAAATTCACATAAATAAAATACATAATATAAACTGTTGTTGTTAGTTTTTTTTAGTGACACATGTTTTTGGGAATATTTAAAGATTAAAATTATTATTACTGAAAAATGTCTGGAAAAAAACCATGTAAACATGATTCTGACTAAAACTACAAAAAAAAGAAAACAAAAAGTCAGAAATTATCAACAGAAAACACCAATAAAGAAGATCTGCTTCTGTATTTCTTGACATCTCAAGTTCACCATAGAAACTTTATTGTAAAGCTTCAGCCTTCTACTGCATAAAAACTACAATAAAGATACATTATGAAAACCAGCCAGACTACAATATGTGCTCAACAATGCAAAAAACACTGTTACATTCCGCTTGCAATAAAACCATCACTGCCCCAAATTGTGTTTCTGTTGGAGGATCCAACGTTCATTAATCGCACCTTTCACCATTCATCCACTTAAGATTGCTAGGCTTTCAGCAAATCATATATTGCAGGAGTTTTTTGCTGTGCACGATACATTCAGCTCTGTGTACCTTTCAACACAGCAATTTTCAGATAGTTTAAAAAAAACACAAGTCAAACAGAAATTACAGAGATGAAACCATGTCCGGTTTTTTACAATCTTAGCATAAAAATAGAATAAAATACATGGTTTTGAAAAAATGATGATATGAATACATAAAGAATTGAAACTTTTCCAAGAAGATTTGTTTTTATATAATATAAGTACCAGTATTGTGAAATTACACAATAAATTCAGTCTGATTATATTTTATTTTTCTGGTTACACTGACCTAGATTTTTAACTTTTGACATCTTTTTTGAAAATATTTCATTCTATTAAATGTCAATAATTTAAATTTTCTTTATAAAATATTGCTATCAGTAACAAAATATGTTGATCCTGTTAAAATTAAATTAACTTTGGAAATAGTATAAAATTATATTTAAGTGGGTTATTTTTAATTATGTATTTCTCTTTTTGACTACCTTACATAAACCTTTTAATTTTCATAGTAGATAATAATATTCTGAGACATGTTAATAAATATAAAAGTTTCTGCAACTTAATATGAAGTGTAAATTATTCTGAAATTATTTTAATTTATCCCAGTCTAGTCTTAAGTTCGGAAGTAATAAAAGTCATTATCATTTCATATATTTAAAATGCCATATCAAATTTAAAACATCATTATCTATTTCTGGCTACCACCACCCCAACATTTTCTAACTTGAAATGATACATAGCTCACTAATCAAGAATAAATCTAGCATGCTATTCTCATTCATCTCTCAAATTTTTTACATTTTATCAACAAATTCCCCAAATTTGTAAAAAAAATATTCCCAATTATGAATTTTAATAAATTAATATTTCCCCTAATCATCTCATTTTTTTATGCAAGATTAATTTCTGCAATTTTTACAATTGCTTGTGTACTAATAATTGCACTTTTGTGTTTCTGGTCTTCCAAATTACAGTAACTCAACCCATTTCATAGATAAGGGTTAATGGACATGTTTTGGCTTTACATTCCAAATGATCAAAATTATTGTCAACCTCTGTCAGTTTTGAATGATTTCCACCATTATCCATGATTGACTATGTATTTTATTGTATAATTCAAGTGAAAAGGTTATTTTGAGTCTCCATAAAGTGCCAACTGAATCCAAACTATACTTTCTTTAGTATCAGACAGAAGACAATTTAATATTTCTTATTTAAGTGAATGTAAAATGAAATCCAACCAAAATTTTAGGTTACATTATTAAAATGGTGATTTTTTTCCAATAATGTGAGGATTTGTTTTATGGATGGAACGACTTTTTCTTAATATTATATAATTCTTTAGCCAAATAATTTTGTGTTATCTTAAAAAATGGATATTCAAAGTAAAAATTTAAGTATGTGCATATATAAATATGTAATTTAATGATAAAATGAAAATGTAATACATATTTTATACTTATTTAACTTAAGATTTCTTTGAATTTCTTAAATAGCTGCAACATAAAGAAAGATTTTGAATCTAACTACAGTATAAATTATAATATATGTACTAAATTCATATATTAAAAAGAAAATACATTCTATATTTATTTTCAGTAATACCAAATTGATGTTTTAAAATGAATAATCCATCTAGTTGAATTGTACTCTGCATCTACCACTGCAATCTTGTTTATTCTCTGTAACTGATAAATTAGGAGGAACATTTAGGTTTCGTACCAAATTGGCCATAGAATTTATTTTATCATTTTACACTGATATCCAACCGGAAATGTTTCTTTTTTATGTTGGGAGGTTATTAATCATGTACTTTAACCATTCCAAATCTTTTTTTAAATGACATTACCACAGCACATTGATTTATCAATATATTTTTCCATTAGTAGCAAGGGATCTTTTAAATCTACTTTCTCAGTGATAGACAGCACATACCACAGCCTTGGATATACCAGTTGATGGGCACTAGTTGGGAAAAACTCAGAGAATGCATCCACCAAAGGGATTTGATCCTACATGTGAATGTTTTACCAATTTAACTAGATCCTGTCTTTCATTCCAAATCAAAAATGTTTGTTTTATTTAATGATGCCTCTAGAGCACATTGATTTTTATCTTATCATCATTCTGACATATTTTTAGAGGAAAACCAGTTGCCACATAGGCTACTCTTTTCGATAAGGAGCAAGGGGTCTTTTAAAAGCCCTGTCCCAGACAGGATAGCACATACCAAGCCTTTGATGAACCAGTTGTGGAACACTGGTTGGAACAGAAAATAGCTCAATCTGCAAATGGGTCAACTGCGAAGGATTGATCTGACAACTGACTGCTACAGAAATGGACACGCAACCGTTTGAGCTACATCCCACTCTTTCATTCCAAAACAATCATGACTTTTGTTGGTTAGAGGGAATACTGCACTCCTGCTCTCAATGTACTTAAACTGCTGAAAACATTGAATTTCATAAGTGACTAATCTGTGAAATATAAGTCGTACTGAAACAGCATCAACAACATGCAGTGAGATGTACACCCACAGGTGCAACCATATTCAGGTAACACAATGTTTATATAAGTTTTTATAATTTTCTCATCCATGTACCAGTAATTATATATGACCCAAGTTTGCTTGACCTAGCATTAAACTTTCTAGAAATCTGAGCTAAACATGAAAACTATATTAACACCTGATTGCCATGATGTCATTAATAGTAGTTTAAACCTGATCCTTAGGAAATAAAAACAAAAAATGAGATGAGACTAGACTGGACAAAGATTTTCTAGTATTATCAGTTTAGGTTTTTAAACTGTGGCAAAAATCCTGTGGAACATGGATGGAGGTGGGTGGGGGGGACATCCCTCTACTTTTTGTACAGGGAGTCTGCCTATATAATTATCCACCCACTTTTTGCTTCGAAAAATTGAAATTAAAATGCTAAAGTAACAATCTTTACCAGTATTTCTCTTTATTGTATCAATGTAACACTTAACCATGTCATCTTAGCGCAAATATACTGAAGTA
>JAULBS010081032.1:0-19146 GCA_032355785.1 Symmetromphalus regularis | reverse complement strand
CCCCCCCCCCCCCCCCCCCCCCCCCCCCCCCCCCCCCCCCCCCCCCCCCCCCCCCCCCCCCCCCCCCCCCCCCCTCCCTAAAGAGTATAAATCCTGTCTTTTTATGCAGGTAGAACATAGTTTTTCCAGATTACAATTTAGCCTCATAGCAGTGTGATACATCTGTATATTTTTACAAATTTGTGTACAAAAAATCATTAAATGTTTTGAAAAGTTATGGAAAAGTTGGAAGTCTGCAGGAATCCTGTTACATGTATTAACACTAATTACTAACACTCTGGTATCTTTTTTTGTTAAATATGAAGTGTGTTATCACACATTTCAATGAAAGTAATGCTTTTTCAGCATCCCAGCACTACTTAATCGTCAGTTTTAGTCTACAGGAGAAACCTGCTGTCACTTTGTAGTCTACTTTTTCTTACTACTAAGAGAACTTTTATACACTATCAACAAGCAGGTCAACATATGCTATAACATCTCATACAGTTTTCATAAACCATGACATTGACAACAAATTAATGTTTTCTCAAAAATGTTTAATGTGGCCCAACCTGGGTTATTTTATATGACAAACTGGACTCTCAAGCTGAAGACAGTGGTTCAAACTCCATTGGAGGCTGGCTCACTTTTGACTGTGTCAGAATTACCAAATGACTGACATTCAAAAGCCAATGATTAATAAATCAGTGTGCTCTAGTGGTAGTTAAAAATTAAACAATTATATGAAAAATGTATTTTCTTGTTTATTGATGGCCTTTTCTAATTATTGGCATAGTAGATTCATACTGATTTATGTACTAAAAGGAAACCAATACATGTGCATTTTTTTCATGTTAAATTAAAACAAAAATATGGTGGATTTTATTCATATCATTCATTAAATGTCAGAAGTTCAAAATCATCGTCTGGTATAACCACCATTAGCATCGACACAAACAATAAAGTCTCAGAGAAAATATTCCAGATCTGTATATTGGTGTGATCCCTGTAGCCAATGTGCTTTGAGTTGGGTGTGTGTGTGTGTGAAATACTAGTAAATAAGCCTAAGTTGAACAGTGAAACATCAGGATATTTTTGAAACATTATCAGGATATTTTAAGTTATCGAACATCCACAAGTTTACTTTAGTACATGAAAGTGATACAATGTGCTGTGTCATCCCAGTATTAAACATGCCAGTGCATCAGAAATGCAGTACTGTAACCAATTTTATCACCTTTTTTTTATTTAACAGTAATGGTTCTGGGCCAGAGTTCATAAACGTTTAATTTTTAAATTTCTCTTAACACCATCGCAAAAGGATTTTACCAATTACATGTATTTCCTCCATAATGCATCCAAAGAGAAAATACACTGCCCTCAAATCCATAGCAGAGGTCTAATTTACAAAGACATTGAGACATTTGCCCTGTCCCCTCTCAATGTCTTCTAATCAAGGCAAATATTGCCGTACCCTTTTTCCCACTTGCCTTTGTGCCCTTTCGTGAAGCAACAAAGTTGGTCGTCAGTTGACAAGACAACAAAGACACTTGTCATCGCCAAGATAAAAAAGCTGCAGCTCTAAAACAAATTACAAACATGATATTTTTCTTGACTTTATTATACAAAACAAATACTACTATGGACATAATGCAGGACTAAGAATGAATAAGAAAAATGTGTGATGTGAATGTCACTTGTGTAAAAAGTATTTGATCATGAACTCTGTGGACCGGTTATTTTAAAACAAAACTTAATTATGACTACAAAAATTAATTTCTATGACGCATTATTCTCAGTTGTTATAAACAAATATTTTCATAACTATCCAATGTCAAGAGATATAAATTAAAAATTAAAATTAAAAAAAACGATTGAGTGACAGCACATGGAATTTAAAAATGACTAGCATTAAAAACCAATGCAACTGACTGTTACGAACTGTAATGAAATAAAATATTGGCTTTTAAATAAAATGACACTGCTATAAAAATACAAAATAAGTCTCAGTTCGTCTTGATAAAATAGAAAAGTTCACCAGGCACTGCCATATAATTTAAAACTGCTCACTGCATAACTGAAGCATTACAAACAAACTGAAGAAAATTTACGTTACAAAAATACAATAATATTTTATGAGTGCATTTTCCTCTGCCACTGACAATTATTTTGCATTCTCTGAGGAACTATTTTGACTTAAGTTACTATAATTATTAGGGGTGCAATGATCCAGTCAAAAATGTATTGCGATACTGTCAAAAACGTATTGCGATACAGTTTGATTAATTACCAAGATGTGATACCATATTTTAATACTATTATACTAATTACTAAACATCTCTGTCAGACAGACCTATACCAATTTCTGATGAAAAAATAAGTATGTATAGACACAGTAGATTTTTATGTTTTAATTAAGTTTAACTTTTTTTTTTTTTGTATCTTACTGTCAGACAGGTTTTATAGATTATACTCTTTAGGTAGATATATCACGATACATGAAACCTGTACTGTGCTTGGCATGTATTGCAATACACCAGTATATATTTGCACTCATAATATTTTATGAATGCATTTCCTTCTGCCACTGTCAATTATTTTGCATTCTCAATCGACTTATTTTGACTAAGTTACTATGATTATGTCATGCACAGAGTACATTAAAAAAATATCAGTGACGACATATGTTATGCAGGGAAAGACTCAAACTGTGAGGATAAGTGTTACAAAAAGGAAAAAAGACATTTCATCAAAAAGACAAACACTATCAGTAAAACAAAAAAACAATGACCACTGTGCCATACAATGATAAAAGGAAGGAAGTCACAAATTTCTGACTGAGAAAATGACATAAACACGTAGTAAATATGTCAATTTACTAGACTTACTTCTTTATGTCATTTTATTCTGACTCAATTGAGAGGTATTTCACAAAAATGCCAGTAGATAGGACTTACTTTCCTGATTCCTAAAATATGTATAACTCGTATTTTTCTAATTTCTGACTTACTTTCGTTTGTCATTGTACGGCACTGTTTTCTAGCATAATCCTCCATTACATGAAAGTTTTTAAATGATTATTAGTCTGATGATTTGAACTAGTTATTTCTACAGATTTGAAAGTACGAACTATTAATGTTAATATTAATATCACCACTTATTAACATGTAACAAATATAAAAATATTCCATAAGCAAATTAGTTACAATCATACAAAAATAACTAGCTTAAAATTATCAAAGATTTTGATTCATAAAATAAATGGCACTAACAAAGTTTTAAAAATAACTACTGGAAACCAGAGCATTATAGAAGTTAAAAGAGCCATACCTGCTTAAAAACTTAAATTTTAAAAACGTTTGTCAAGAACTTTGGCTCAAGAACAAGTAGCAACTTTGAAAAATATCTAAAAGATTCGGAAAACATAATGGTACATAAAAAGTCATCCATGAAAACTAGAAACAAAGTTTACACTAACTGATGAAGCTTGAAATTTGGAGTACAAGAAAAATATGATAGCTGAAAAACTAGTTTGTAATTTTATCTATAGTAATAGCTGATTTAGTCAATTAATGCCAGAAGTTTCTTATAAATAATAATGTGTACAGTGATACACAATTTTCCTGAATATACTGCTATTTGAAGAATATCAAAACCAAAGAACAAGACAAAAGACAATGACAAATATATACAAAAAACATTTTTACCCTTAACTTTATCATCTTAAAAACAATCGTAATTAAGTGCTTATAAAATAATCATGACCTAACATGCATTTCACATTTTACTTTATTTAGCCAGCTAAAAATTAAAATAATTTTGTCAAAAAGAAAAAAATATACTAGTCTTGTATACAGTTACATGTATCTATAGTATGCACAAGGCAATTCAAAGATGTTTGTTACAGGTGTATGACAGTTGAGAAACACACCAGTGAATCACTATTCATTTTATTCACTGATCAAAGGCTCTTTAATCCAAGATGATATCCTATAGCAGGGATAGGTTTATCCCAACACACTACAAAGACAGGATTACATGCTATGGACTGTTGATCTTTATTTGCTAAGCTGGTTTATGATTTTTAGGTTCCACTTGCAGTACCACACGACTACTGAGGAGGTGATTCCAGACTACTATACCACAAAGTATAAGTGAAAACCAGAAACATTTACAGTCGTCCACAACAAATGTACATGCACCATACTGCAAGACTGGGAACATTTCAATACATCATCCTACCAGATGCACTGAAGCTATCATTCCAGACAGAGGATCATGTCCTCAATTTGAGAACCTTCCACAGCCAAGTTACATTCTAGCACATATGCTTCATACGTGAACACTTCATCTGTATACATAGTACACACACCACACTACAAGATGATAGGACATTTTATAGCAAATTAAAGGCATAGACCCACAGAATTTAAGGGACTTCGTGCTCTAAATATTGATTACAAATGAAACTTGCATGTTTTTGTGATACTAGATCTCGTTTTCGTATTTTAACACAGGACATTTTAACTGAACAGTGGTATAGGGAATTCCATGTAGAGTCAATCGATTTTTTTAACATTTCAAATGTCATGATCGGAACTCATCGTGGGGCAAAATAAGAGTACGAAATTTTTTTGCAGCTACAAATATATTCAAAAGTTTTAAAATAACGGCTAATGGGGCAATACTTGTCACGTGACTAGAAATATATATGTCACACCTTCTTCTATTTATTTGTCCGTGAGCATAATTCATTATTATTTTTAAAATATTGATAATAAGTGAGATGTGATGGTTATGTAAAAGTTGAATGAAGTATTTCTATAGACAAATCAAATGTTTATATTTAAAATTAATTCTTTGTTTTGGAAGGATCCGTAGGACTGTGCATTTAAGATACAACCATAATCTTCAATATCAACCAAGAAACCTGAGACAAACTGTCATCTTAAAGATTACATTACCAGTATTACCGTATATAGAACCGTGCTAATATCTCATTAACTTAGAGGAATGACCAGGCCACAGGTTCTATGGATATTTTACAGCCACGTGCCCAATACTTCATAAAACACCACTCAATAATGGGTACTATCCAATGGTACATAGAATCAAAGTATCTACATTTATTTATTTTTGTAAATCGTCACAAATTATCCAGGCCTTTTTCAGGAAATTGTTGCAAATTCTGTTACACCTCCATGTTTGCAAGTTAAAGAGTTGACTCCTAAGCAGCAATATTTCATTCTGCTGTTAACTACTGTAGAGTTAATATTGTAATTTTGTTTTTCTCTCTCGCAAATACATACTTTAGTGCTGTTCACAATGTGTAAATTTTGCAAACAACTATTAGTGCCTTTAGCACTATGTATAATGTAAAATAATGTATGCAAGTAAATTCCATGATACGGTGCAAACAACAAAATTTATATCCATTTATTTCAGTTTACAGTATTTGAATTTAACCTACATGTATCTGAAATATTATTTTTGAATAACATCCAGTCCTTAGCACTTTTAATGCACAGCAATAAATAAGTATTTCACCTTTAAATCAGGTAAATAATGTGCCCCAATTTAGTAGTCACATCTCTAAAACACATAATATTAAAAAATTATTAGATGTGCTGCAACTTATTTCTCATTCAAAAGTCAACAGAAAAGCAAAAATATATAATACAGATCATCTGTCGTCCCGATCTAACTACTTTTGATTAGGGTATACGAGTTTAATATATTTCTTCCAAACTGAAGACATATAATGGTATGTAAAAAGTCATCCATGAAAACTAGAAACAAAGTTTACACCAACTGATGAAAATCATGTTAAAGAGCATAAGCTTGAAATTTGGAGTACAAAAAAAAATATGATAGCTGAAAATTTTTATGTATAGCCATAGCTATAGCATCTGTCATCCCGATCTAACTACTTTTGATTAGGGTATATGAGTTAAAAAAATTCTTCCAAATTGAAGAATTTTTTGGGGGATATATCAAATTCTCAAATTTTCTAAAATCCTGAAAATAATTACTTAGCATTTTTACTGGAAGATTTGGTGTTTTTCTTGTAGAAATTTCTGGATCGATCCTGAAAAACACTGAAATTGTTCAGTTTATTTGAGAATTGTTAGTCATTTTGTGCAAAAGTCATGGACATTTTCGCCTTATAAAGAGAACTAAATATATTTTCTTCTTTTAAAATATTGTCTTTTAGCTGCTCTTTACATTCAGTAGCAGATTGAGGGGTTCTGCCACCTCACCCGCCACCCCCTTTCCTATTATTATTATTTTTTAAAAACTATTTTCCAAGTGGAAAGACGTGAAAATTAACTTTTTTTCCCCCAGTCTTATTCACTCATCACATTTGGATCCCCCCCTTTCAAAAATCCACACTTGGAGCCCTCTTTCAGAAATCCTGCATCCGCGCCTGACATTGATAATCTTGCTGCATTTTTTACTTTTAAGATGTTCATGGATATAAGAGCTCGGCATTGACACTGTCAAAATTTAGTTCCCGAGGCAATAAAGAATATTAAAAAAAAAAACACTAAAAACATTTACAATGACACAAACAATTTCGCCACATGCCTTTTTTAAATTAGTGGCCTATTTGTTTATGTTTTACCACTGATGTAGCATAAATCATTACCGGTACATTATCTTTGCACGTTTCAAATGATCTGTAGACATTTAAACAGATAAAACTGCACTCTAACAACAACATATATAACACCTATTAAATATATTCAATTTGTTTTTTCTACGTACATACATATATATATTATATACAGAAACGACCTGAAGTGAGATAAAAATGTATCTTAAGAAATTGCATCCATGATAAGAATATGATATGTACAAATAATATTACTACTATTAATTAACAATCAACATAAGCAGTTTAAATGGCTTACTTTGCCACAATAAAAGTAAAAGTGAAGAAGCAGAAACTTTTTTATCCTGTTAAAATGGTATTTAACATTCTTGGCAAAAGGGAAGACGTTAAAATATTGTTGTCCAAAAATCAAATGTCCGAACAAAAATGTTTACATTTTTGAAGTGTGAATCTGTGGGATAATTGTCAATTTGACCAAATATTAATAATTGTCTTTATAATCTGAGAAACATTCATAATTATACAACTGTTTGCAGAAAAACCTGAACTGTATCAGATATTTATTTTCTATTAAATATGTATCAGAAGAGACAGAATTATTTCATAAATAAAGTGTAAATTAAATCAATCAAAAATGTGAAATTGAAGGTACTTTTGAAAAAAAGAAATGTGGCTTAATATCTGAATCGGATGAAAAACTGAATACAATGAGTGATGTTGAATTCCACATATTAAACAAACCTACTACAGAGTACTCTTAATAATGATATGATCAGGCTGACCAAACTGAACCAAAAAGTATTAAATATGTCTATTCAATTTTCTTTCAGTTCAGAGTTCTGCACGTCTGATAAATCTCATATTGGCCTAATTAGCTAGCACCTGTTATTATGTCAACAAGTATTAGCTGGCAATAAATTAAACCATCTATTAATAAAATATGAAGCATACTCTTCAACAAGAAAGCAGATTTCACAGTAAGCATGCATCTCTACACAGCATCTTTACAACAAATACAATACACATTGAGTAAACAACTTCAGTAAGATTATACGAGAGGTGGTCATTAAATATTTTCCCTGTCCCACTTTATTGTAGGAGGCTAAAATTATACATGTATAATAATACATATGTCTATAGGTCACATGGGAATTTGCAGGTATGAACTCACAACTGTTTCACTTTTACAGGTGTTAAGGTAGAGTAACGTGTGATAATGGAACCAGTTGAATGCAGAGCGGGAATCATGTTCCTGTACTTGAGGTCGCACACCAAAGAAGATGTTTGATGAGATGAAAGAGACTTATGGGCAGGAATGCCCCATTGTATCTCGTAGTCAAGCACTGACATTGTCAGTTCAAGTGTGGTCGGACATCGGTGGAAACGGCTCCCATTACCGGGCAACCAAAGTCTGCCATTGATGAAGACACCATCCGGCAAGTTGAGGCTGCTATTTTGGAGGATCGCCGCATAACCGTTAGCCAACTAACCCTAGATGTCAAGATTAATGTGCAAATTGTCATGGATGATTTTTTTGACAAAAAACCAGAAGTAGGTCGGGGGATATCTTTAATGAACAGCCCTCGTATATATATTTTTTAAATCTACTTTTATAAAGATATAACAGTAAAAAAGAAAAACAAAATTGGGATAGGGGAGGAAATGGACCCTAAAGTAACAAAAGAAATAATTTACAAAACAATCAATTATTATATAAACAATAAATGCTTATGATTTGCCAAATACAGTTTAAAGCAATCAAAGCTGCTCAAATTCTAAAGGTAAACTCAAACTGCATCTTAGTAAACAATTTATATAAAAAAATAAAATTTTGTCATTTTGATCTAAATCTTTTATGCCAGTTTGTTACCAAACAAAACAAAAATGTGCAGTTAATTAAGAACAGCGAAAGAAATATGAAATATGAAAGTTATTATAGTTTAATTTAATTATAAAAAATTATAATTTAACTAAATTTTGTCCTTTTGATCTAAATCTTTTATGCCACTTTGTTTACCAAACCAAACAAAATTGCACAGTTAACAAAGAACAGGAAAAGAAATATGAAATTTATTGTCTCCTTAACAGTATCAATTTTGCACTTAAATACTTTTATACACATTAATATACAGTATATATAATTATGTACATGCATTTCACAGAAAAAGTCTATTAAATAATCACAAGGATCCTCTCAGTTTAAAAATACAAATAAAAATGATACAAATATGGCAGTACAAAAATGGTACACAAAATACTGAATAAATAAAATGTCTACTAAAATTCGATTTAGACCATACAGGCCAAACACACATTCTTGATAAAATAGTCCTTTGTATTCAATCTTGATTCCACTTAATATTGTATGAATGAATTTAATTTGTTAATTATAATGAATACTACTGTGATGCTTGTCATATCTTTATTTCTACTCTAAACAAATCAAATAAGATACAAGACTAAATAAAAATGATTAACGTTTTAAAAATTATGATATTGACTGAGTGTGCTGACTGAGGTAGTATCTACATGTAAATCATAAAAATTATCTTAAAAGCAAATGTCTCTTTCCAATACAAAATAAGATTAAAATTATCTGCAACACTGCAGAAAAGGAAAAGCAAAATATTCAAAGATGCTAGTGAGGTCCAACAAAAAAACCTGAATTATTTGCCAGGTAGGAGCTTTTTCTGAAATAGAGCAGGAAATTGTACATTCTGATGAATTTTGAGGATCAAATTAACTGCATTTCTAGCTTTATTTTAAAAACTTAAAACATATTTAGGCTGACCAAAAAATCTGAAATCTGGCAAAAACTGGAAAACTAGCATCTCTGAATATTATAAAATGACATTTTCACCATATTTATGGAACGTGTACAAAGTTACTTTGATTTTAATTAAAACAATTTGCTATGAGGAACAATGCAATCTGTCAAAGATAGAACATTTTAAGTTTTCGGGGCTTTTTTCTTCATTCAAGTCAACAACATTTGTAAAATAGGAGCTGTTGCCATGGAAATAAACATTGTATGATGGCTGTTTGATAAACATCAACCAATAGTAAAAGTGTACCAAAATCTAATGAATAATAAACATTACTTTGTATCCAAAGCCAGGCAATAGCTTAAACTGGCAGTTGACTGCTAATAATTATATCAAACACATGTAACAAAAATACATAATTATATATTCATAATGAAAAAAAAAAACCTAATGAATTTGTCAAGTTATTTTCAAATTAAAAATCTATTATTAACAAAACAGAGATGTATTTTATTAATCTCAGTGGCAGATCCAGAAAATCCATTTAGGAGAGGGGGCCCTAAAGATTCTTTAATGTTAAAAAAATAATAATAAATAATTTAAATTTTTGTTTAATCTTATTTAATTTGTAAAATTTTGTGGACCCAGACCCCTGCCTAGATCCGCCACTGAATATAATGTAATAACTGTCAAACAACACACATTAGTAACAGTATGTACAATGGTGGGATTTTAAACTGCTGCACCAATTCTTATGGCATTAAACAGTCCACAGTCTTAATAATATATAAAAAAGAAATCAACAAATGACATCTTGAATAACAATTTAGCACAGTTAGCATAAAACCACAGATCTTAGGAAAAACATTTTCAAGCAGCTTTACTTCATTTCAATTTGTACTTCTTATTGGTGATCTACTTCTTCCAAAATGGTGCGAGTACTTTGTATTTATTTATATAATTATATTTCATTCATGTAACAAGTGTTGGGATTATAAAGAGTGTGAACCATTGTTGTTATCTGCAAGGCCAGATTTCTTTTTCTTCAGTTTCTCAAACAATGGGTAGGAGGGAGGAAAAAAAAAAGTTACAAAATGTTTTGGGATGGGAAAATAATATTTTGAATAAAATTAATTTTACTCATTTAACTGGTCATATGCCTGCATACTTCTATATTCACACCGTATGAAAAGATGTAAATTTAATGTTTTTATTTAAGCAATAGTGCAGGTTATTTTTTTTCTTTTCTAGCCTTCAGGACAGTCGGCGGAAATAAAATAAGTGTGAATTTTCACATTTAATTTTATTTTAACAAAATTTAAAGTCGGTTGGTGAAATGAATAATAAAAAAACTCAGCCCTAAGGTTTAATAACAAATTTTTTTTAAATAAAATAAAATCAACAATTATAATATTAGGTTAAACTTTGTAAATACAGATATGCCGAGATGTTAGCAATGAAATTTCAGGATTTATAACTAAAATAAAGTATATTTAACACCAAGAATTAATGTTTTTATAAGTACTTTTAAGGTTTATCTGATAAATGGACAATAATCTTAACAAATAATATTTAAAACCATGTCTGGAAAGTTATAATGACTTTAGATTTTTGAAGACAAAAATCAACTCAGCCCAAAAAAAAAAAAAAATGAAATTTGATACAAATCACAGAGTTATATTCATCAAAATATAACATTACTGATTATTATAATTAAACGAAAGCATTTACAAAGCCAAGTATAAATATTCACAGTGTAATCTTATACATGAAGGCAAATGTGACCATTTAATTTATGCTGCATCAATTTTTATTTCAAAGTTAATTTCTCTGTAGGTACATAGATACTCCAAAGACTGAGATCAATAAAATTGTCAAGACAAACTTCAATGGCTCAACTCCAAACAAACTATATGAAGTATAGTTCAAAATAAAGATTCAATACCACATTTTAAATATCAGGCCAGTTGTTACTTTTTAACCGTTTTAAAAACAACCCTTACATTTTAAGGACATCCTTGAAATTAAGGCTCCCAAAAGTAAGGAAAATATGAAACATGCAAATCAGTTTATGCTAAATTTTGTAACAACTAAATCTGTACACTTCTTCCCACGGGCGACAATCCCTTCCTTGAAGTGGGTGGGGAGGAGGGGCGAGGGGGAGACAGAGCCAGAATGCTTCCTGTAAGTGTGTGGGGTGATGGAGCCAGGGATGGTGTAGTGGCATGCCTCCCCCAAAAATGTTTTGAAACCAAGGATTTTGAAATGCTTTTTCCAGCTAAAACCTAACTATAATAGACACACTATGCACTTTGGTATATTTGTTCCAAGACTACATGATTTGAGTATTACATTGATATTATAATTAGAAATACTGGGAAAAATTATCACTTAATCATTTTATTTCAATTTTTCAAAGCAAAAAGTGGAGGGATAATTATATAGGTGTCCCCTCCTGTCTAAAAACTGAGATGGGTGGGATGAGTCTCCCAGGATTTACGCCCATGCTTGTTCCTCATTATTTACAATAATATAGTAACTCACTGCAGATCACTTTCAATACATGCTGATCATAGATTTTTGCAATATGTATTGTACTTAAATACAGGGGAAATGAACATTATATCACATCTTGCAAAGCCAAAAGTTTTGGTTTGTTAGTCAATTTATTAAATTGCTAATAAACAGCAAACATCTGCAATGCTTTTTTTTTAAATGTCTTTTGCACCCTAAAATGTGATTTTTACAAATTAAAAGTGCACCAATTACATAACAGTATTACAATATTTTCATAAAATATTTGTCTAAATGTCTGGCCTTAGTTTGGGAAGGCACAACATTAAAGAGCAAGTCATTTCAAATCTAACCACAACAGGTTTCCTCACTTTCCTTGCTGAATACTTTTAAGTTCAATCATTCACAACTCATTGTTTCTTTGTATTTTTTAATAAAGTTTAAAAAGGGGTTAAATAATACTAATAGCAAATAGTTTAATAAAAGTGTTAACGATACGACATTTTGCTATAGACTGCTTTAAAAAAGTGACCGCTTTACTTATAACTGTCTGTGCATATAATTTTTATGTGATTATTTATTTATTATACTGAATGCAAGCCTACTGGAATCAAACATTCTGACAAAACCAAACACTATATTATTCAAAGACTAGTTGTTTCGTCAGTGTTTAATTTTCAAAATTATAATATTAAGCAAAATTTTGTTCAGTGCTAATATTGTTCATGTAAATGCCTCACTGGCCTTACAACTTCCTACGGCCTTTAAATGTTTATTCTAATTCAGAAAATTAGGATCAGCCAAAATACAACATGCCAAGGGGCATAACTACACAAACACTGAATCATGTAGTGCTGACACACCATCTATACTTAAATACTAAAATAAAAATAAATCTCTGATAAATCAGAAGTTATATCTATGTCATTGCAATGCAGCTTCAAAATGTCTCTGGTCTTTTTTAGAATAGTTCCTGAAGTGAAATGGTTTATGAAATTAATATCTATCAAATTTTCAGTTAACATCAAGAACCAATCTGATATATTACCAAAAGTAAATAAATAAAACAACTCGATAATGCAAACTAGAAATACACTAGTGATGTAGCTTAAATAATCTTTCTGTCTTATGAAAGGGAGAGGTAAAACATTAAGGACCTGTAGCCAATTCTTCAATATTTTTACTACAAAGTACTAGTTTATGTCCTGTGATGAGGAAGTTACTACAAAATTGAAGGGCTTGAAGTGGCAGACACTGTAATCTTTTTACCCTTTGACAGGGCAGCTACTTGTCTTTGAAGTTCTCGATTCTTTGTCTGAAAGTAAACAAACAATGTTATGAATGAATAGAAAATTAAGCAATTTCATCTGACAAGTTGCCATTAGCAACAGATTTACTTCTCATGAACATGTAGATATACCACTCCATAAATTTGCAATCAAATAGTATAAAAGCGACCAGGTATAATTATCTGAATGTATGTTTTCATTTGAAAGTTTCTGGATCCACATAATTTTTAATATTATGTGTTCCAAACCAAACAGACTATTTCTAATAAAACACAATAACTGCTGTTTAATTGTTAATCTTTATGGACTAACAACAACAAACATATATTATATATTATAATAAAAATGACAGTTCAATTTTAATCATGTTAAAATAGGATAATTTTGACAAAATATAAGAGATGTCAAAGGCAAAACGATCAGGGCCACATTGAAGTCAAACTGAGAAAAATGATAATGAATATCACTGATTGTTTTGCCATAGGCAGTCATTTGTTGACCTTGTATTTAAGAAGGACTGCATGTATAGGGACATTTGAAAACAATTGTCTTTGTAGTTATAGATGGCAGTATCAGATCAAATTATGGAAATTTGTGACCCTCATCATTTTGCTCATGGGATACACAAATCACATGCTAGGAATCTAGGTTGCATCTAGTGTACCTGGGCAAATTAAGATGTGTATGTTTGTCTCACCTGCACTGTGTCTAATGCTTGGGAATGTTGCTTTTGTAAGGCATTGATCTTTGTGTGGTAATCTTTCTCATTCTCATATTGAGCAGCCTTGTATTCAGAAATCTGCAAAACAAAAACTTAATTTATAAGAAATGTTCAATGGAATAACGATACAATTGTTGTTTTGTTTTTGTAGCTAACAAAGTTCAAGCATTCTCCCTGGCATGCATCTTGTGAAAGCACCTAATGCAGTACATTATTCCCTTCAATTAGCAGCAAGAGATTTTCTATATCTACTGTTTCAATTTATTTTTTTATTATTATTTTTTTAACGACACCACTAGAACACATTAAGTTATTAATCATCGGCTACCTGATGTCATACATTTGATAATTGTGACAAATAGTCAATGTGATCCAGCCTCCGATGGGTTTTGAATCACTGTCTTCAGCTTGAGAGTCCAATGCCCTACTGCCGGATGACTGAGGCTCCATTGTTTCAAGGACAGGAGAGTACAACCATAACCTTGGACATCCCTGTAACTACCAGTTGTCAGACATTCGGTGGAAGTTAAAAGTTAAAATGTTCCACAGGAAGATTTATCCACCGACATGTTTCCTTAACATAACCAAGTTATCTTAAAAAACGTAAGGTTTGTTTTATTTATCGACACCTTTAGAGCAGATTGAATTTTATCTTATGATCGGCTAATGGACATCAAACATATGGTCATTCTGACTTACTTCTTAAGAGGAAATATGTTGTCACAGCATGGGTTCTTTTATATGCACTTTCCTACTGACAGGACAGCATATAACTCGGCCTTTGATAAACCAGTTAAGGATCACTGTTTGGAATGGGAAATATCCCAAACTGTAAATGGGTCTACTGAGAAGGATCGATCCAATGACCGACCACTTCAAATGTGGACATGCTACTGCTTGAGCTACATCCCACTCCTAACCAAGGAGTTAAATACATAAAGTTCAACCTTTTTATCTTTCTCCATGAGCTGCTGATCTTTTCCCTGCAGTTGCTTCTTCAGAGCCTCGAGTTGCTCTCGTAGCTGTGTGATTGCGATCATCTGGTCCGAGCCTGTTGTGTCCATAAGGCTTGTTTCAAGAATGCTGCTAGTGCTGTAAACAAAACACATCCATCATTCTATAGACCGTTAAGAAAATATATATACAGGGATTTACTGGACTCGCAAAACCTGCATAAAGGATGCAATAAAATGTCATCCGGACCCCCAAAATCAGAGACACTGCATTTTATGGGACTCTTATAAAAAATATCAAAACTGTTTTGGTTGTATAATCGACTCAGTCATGAATAAACAATAGGGGTGGGGTGGAGGGTGTACTGGGACATTTTAATGCCATAAAAATAATTAATTTATTCAATATAAAACAAAGATTATGACAGAATAAATACAGGGTTTCACATTTGAAAAGTAGAGGTGAGCTATAAATCACTCCTCAAATAAGGTTCAGGGAAGCGTTTTCACTCTCCATAATCACACCCCTACAGAAGTGATGGAGAGCTTTTTCCTTAAAATCAATTGAATGATTCAACTGATTCAGAATCATTTATACATTTGGCCAGAGAGTCAATAATTAGCAATGTGTATCAGTTTTAAATAATAATTTCTGTGAGGATGTTTGTTCATGTCATCATCGTAGGGGAGGTAGAGGTGGCATGTACAGTATTCATATTTGGTATACTAGAGGCACTGATTTTCCGTGGTAACGGAATCGTGGAAAAACCTATCTGCAACGGAATTCCCTATCTTCTCCGAAAACATAATTACATGTCTCCAAATAGCGCAGTTTATTAATTAAATGGATTTTCAATCCGCATTTTGGAAACAAAAATAGTCTATACCTGACTACACAGATATCTGTGCGTGTTACGCCAAAGTAATTTTACCGCAAAAACTACCACCAGTCGATTTAATTGACACAATCGGACGTTTTTTAAATAAAAAAAATTGCTATAATTCTCCGACAATTTGAAGATTTATTACATATTTTGGGTCGATTTATTTATAATAATCGTGATAATTTAAAACGATTCTAATTATATTCGGATATTTTCGCAAAAACCGAGAATTACCGAACTCGATGGTATTTTTGGAGCGCGATTATTCACGCTTCTTAGTCGAAATCTACGGGCGCGGTGGGGCGCGAGCGCGATCGCGCGCCTTGAACGTGAAACCTTGTTAAACTCACAAGCACAACAGAACCAGTATTAATACTGTTCACACAATTTTGCTCAAATATTTTATATGATCGTTAAACACACATGTACATAATTGTATACACTGAAGTAAGTGACTCACGCCTACAAAATCTCTGCTTGGATAACGTTGCTGGTCGCAAGAGCATGGAGCTGTTCTTTAGGGGCATTGGACATTGCATTCGCATATCATCATACGACTAGTGGGAACAGACTATCAGTCATGTGTCAGTTCAAATGTATTTGACTTAATCAGGGTTATATTTCTCAAATGTTTCCATTTTGTTCCACCATGAATTTAATAAATAAAACAATGTTAGTAAACAATTTGATTATTTTTCTATTTGTTATTGTCCGTTCAAAATAAGTATTATTAAGTAAGTTATCGCCATTGCTGGCACCCTAAACATTTTAATCAATGAAAGTGAAATATATTTGGGACATTTCGACGATATTTGAAAGAAGTGTTGATAGGTTAGCCTATGTAGAGAATTAGAGAATTCAAATAATCAGAATTTTTTTGTTTAATTAAAAAAAATACATGTTAGTACCTTTTTTTACCTATCTATGCCATTTTGTGTACCTTTTTTACCTATACCTTTTTACCTGTACCTTTTTTACCTATACCTTTTTTACCGTACCTTTTTTACCTGAACCTTTTTAACTAGACCTTTTTACCTGTACCTTTTTTACCGTACCTTTTTTTACCTGCACCTTGTTTACAGTACCTTTTTTACCCGTACTTTTTTTAAACCTAGATTCATGCATAATAGCCGCTGAATAAACAATGTTCGGTGTGTGATTAAACAAACAATCCTTTTTTTACCTTTCAAATAATCACTTTCACTTTCCCACAGAAAGAATAGCACAAACCAGCGTCTTTGTTACACAAGTTGTAAACCACTGGACAGACACTTTAATTAACCTATGCACACAATAGGATTTAGTTGTTATTAATAGTATATCTTGTAATTATTTTCAAATTGAGCCAAGAGGTTCATTCTTTGCTGCGTCAATACCTTGTGGAGAAATTAATTAATTGGGCTTTATGTTATTCATTAATGAGTTTTATGACAAGGTGCGCAAAATCAATAATCTCCGACTTATTATAGTGTAGTATATTTGTTTTAAGTCTTACGACTCAAAGGAGGCCATTTTATATAGGAAAGCATATTTCAACGTACGTTTTGTGTGAAATATATTTCACGTTTCACGTTCTTCTTTTTGAAAATGTTATAACTTCGCAATAGCAAGAAGTTGTTATTCGCTAAGTTTAAGAATTTAATATCATGTCCAAAATCATATTAATATATGGTAAGAAAATGAATTTGGTTATCTAATAGTTTTTTCTGTATTTATTAGGATATTGGTGTATAAAGATGACCGCTAGCAGTAATCAGTGACGAATCAAGAAATCCACTTGGCGGGGTGGGTGGGGTGTGCAATAATATGATGCGGATTCTTTAACGTTAAACATAGAATAAAATAATAATAATTTTATAAAATGTTATTTAAATCGCAAAATCTAGGGGGCGTGAGCCCCTAAGCCCTCCCCTAGATCCGGCACTGGTAATACACTTGATTTGGTCAATACCACGACTTTTGATATGCCCATAGTGGAGCAGTGTTTTAAACTGGTAAAACCAAGACAGGGTATAGACAGGAAAGGTTTAGGGAAATGGGGAGGGAGGGCGGTGTCTCAAACATAAGTTGAGGGAGATGAGAGGGGCGGGAGAAGGAGTTTAAAAAATAGGAAATACGGTAACATTTGTTATTAAATTTCTGTGATAGGTCTATAATATTTAATATATATAGGTATAATTTTAAGCGGTATTATGGTAAAGATTTTGGTAGAGAGGAGGTAGGGTCAGGTGGACCGGTTGGCATGGGCCTAATCCTTGTATTTAGCACTGATTACAAAAATACTTAATGAGCCGTGTAAAATCGGGGCCTACATTTCCCATCTATTACCAGCTTTGCACGGGTCTGACTAAGGAACACGGGAACGAAGCAAGGTTGGTTGGTTGTATTTATTTTCGTGCTTATATCCAATATAGGTTCAAGCACGCTGTCCTGAACACACAGTCCAGCTTCCTATGCTGTCTGTCCAGGACAGAGGTTAGTGTTAGTAGGAGACATGAAACTCGCTGCCGCCACACTAATGCGTCTACTCTTATCAATAAGCAGCAAGTGATCTTTTTTATGCAGTCTCCCACAGACAGGATAATACATACCACGGCCTTTGATAAACCAGTTGTGGACCACTGGTCGGTGTAAGTGGTATACACCTACCCACTCAGCCTTGCAGAGCACTTACTCTGGGTTGGAGCCAATAATGATATTAAAAATATCATGCCTCGCATGCCTCGACTGATATTTGATCTCAGTACCCACAAGCCAATAGCTTAACCACTGCGCCGGTTGTTAAGAAGAGGTGGGGTAGGTGGAGGTTGTGCACCACTAACTGGAATCCCGCCCCTACCACTAACACCAAACACACTGAGGGACATGGGAACGAAGCAACACACAGTGAAGTGTTTATACACTATGATCAACCCCTTTACGTCTTGACAGCCTGTGATTTAATTATCTCCATTGATAATGCAAATAAACATCTCAGCAGCTGGGTCTATTACACGTGTGGGAGATAACGTGACTCGGCAATGACACGACAACATCCACAGCACAGGTGGCCGTGACGGTAATGGGCGTAATTGCCAGCGTGTCCAGTCATGTTTCAGATAGGCCGGGACCAGTCGATTGACTCGGCTGCACACCTGTTGGTAATTAGAGGCAAGCAGTTTAGTGTTCATCAATAAAAATCACTTCATTTTGGCAGTTATTTAAAGGAGAAAATGCAGTTTCATGCTTGGAATACTGTTTGTGGTAACGATGATGAAGGAGAAGAAATAGAAATAGGTTAAATAAAGTTTAAGTAATATACTAATTCAGGCCCAAAGGACGGATTTTCAAAGTGTGTGGGGGGGGGGGTCATTTTCAAAGAGGGTGGGGTAATCATGAGTGTATAAAATGTTTAGCGAAACCGCGAATCTATAAACGAAATAAAA
>JAULBS010081021.1:0-19146 GCA_032355785.1 Symmetromphalus regularis | reverse complement strand
CCAAATTACTAACCAAAAGGGAATTTCTCAACCTTGTCTTAATTATGTTCTGTCTGGATAAACCTCTTTCACAGTCTGTAGAGGTAATTGGCATTGCCAACTGACATGCATCATTTGTAGTATTAACACAGGAAAACCTCACTATTGATATAGACAGTATGATGCTATCCTTAAGCCTAATTATTAATGATTCTTTTGTTTTACCCTAAGAGCAAGTGAAAAAAAAACCCCGAATACAGTCAGATGCCAAGCGGTCTGACAATATGCAGTGTCAGTCCGCTTGGCATCTGACTGTATTCGTTTTTTTTTTCACTTGCTCTTTTTCAAGTGACTCCCAAATAACTGATCTCTAGATAGATAAAATTTCCAATTGAGAGCCCTGAGTGTATGAAGCAGACATTTAAAGAAATAAAATAAAAGGCATACTACATGTATACATGTACATTAGTGCATATTATTATATATGGTAAAGTTTTGTGACACATTTTGTTAACATTGTACACACACAGTGGTGTATGACCCCAAATAGCTGATGTTTATTTTTTGTGCTGTTGATTGTTAAAGAATCAAACAAACAAAATATTGTAATTTGTATTGTATGGAATTTACTATTTTCAGAGACAGCAGATATGCAAATAGATCCATGCATTCCGAAGTGGTATGAAGGAGTCTCCATGCTCATAACGTGTGTGTACAAAAGTGGAAATATCGAAACCAGTGTGACTGTTAAAAGAGGTGGAACGGCTGTCATTCAGTGTAATTCAACATTTGGCGACTGTTTTTCATATACTTCTTCTAAATATAAAGTAGTCAACACTACTTCATCGTCTGTGACAATGAGAATAATTCAGTTTGACCAAACAAAGGATGTAGCTGTGTGGACATGTATTGATACTTCAGGATCAGCAGCAACTGGATGCGATATTGCAGAATCACGTAAGTGCATTTGATGTTTTTGTGACAACATTACATATTTACAAAAGGTGAAAGAAAATGTTCCCGTTTATTGCAAAACTAATAAACAGGATACAGGTTGTTGTGGTAAACTTCAACCGTAAAGTCCAGTGACTATTATCTCATGCTTATAAAAAGGTTGTAAATAAACTAGCAGCATGTCAAATTTACAAACACATAAAATGTCAAGTATTTATTTTTTAATGATTTAATCTTTCTTTTGATGAAAAAGTCTTATCAGCAGATTTTGTCCAAAGATTCACAGTAACACAACATGACATGGTGGGACTTCATTTGTTACAAATACCAGTGGTTGAAAAATACGATTGCTTAACGACCAGGGCAAGTGGAATGTGATTGTCTGGCAACTGACCTGCAAGATCTACCTTGCCAATGGGCAAGGTAACTTTGAATAATTATATTTAAGAAATCTGTGACAATAAGTTAACACTGGTGGGTCTTCTGGGCAATTCCACGACTCAAGGGACATGAAAAGGGTCTAGATGTATTCAACAGGGGTGAGAATTGTCCGTGGAATTCCACAGATTTTATCTCCCATGGATTGATCTTGTGAATTGCCTAAATCTGATGAGATCATTTTGAGGGGGGTGAGGTAAATATTTTGGCCATTTCTCTTCAAAGCAACGAAAAAAGCCCGATCTCAGGCAGAAATGTTTTCTGGAAAATAAAAAATAGTTTTGAAACAGCTCCCATGAAAAACAAGTGAGCGGTTGGCACTTGGTATTCTGTGAACAATCACACTTTATTTCAGTTTCCTGCGGGTCACTTCGGTCATATTCAACATTCTACGGAAAATTGCGAAGCACAGAGGATTTCTGGGCTCTTATTAGTCAAAAGCAGTCACATGGAAATCCAACATGGCTATGCCCATTTTTCAAAATTCACTAGCCCAACTTAAAAATTCACTAGCCCTACCTCTTAACACTACAAAGTAAAAATAAAACTCAAATTTGACAATCAGATCGACTCGCTAATTTTGCATTGAAAAAAAAATCCATTACAAAAAATGCACGCGTCTGTTTCCTGATTCACTGTAAGATTAGTGTCACCGTTTTCAAAAACAAAAGAACACAATAGATCTATCACTTTATCAGGTGGCGACATACAAGAGTCTGTTTACAAATTTGCCACATGCGATTCATCGCCGATTGTCTCAGAGACTCAGACTTCGCGAATGACAGTCGGAGTAAGACTAAAAACTAACAATCTAAAGTAAAATAATCATTACCTTCAATGTAATAGATAACGATAGATAAATTAATTACTTGTAATAACGATAAAAGAACAGAAAAGTTTTATTTATTTTGACCGGAAGCTATTCGGCACTCTTCGCGATATTACGACATCTTGCCGGAAACAGAAATCTTAGACTGCGTTTTTTGGCAGATTATGCTAGCAAGCTGTTTGACGTCTTACATGCTAATAATAGTCAACCTTTATTTATTGAAACGAGTATTTGGAACGCTTGTTTTGAGCGGAAGAAAAAAAAATCGCTGTTACGAAGCCATTCGGCACTCTTCGGGATATTAGGACATCTTGTCGAAAACAGAAATTGCTAGCTAACAGATTACACTAGCGAGTTATTTATCCAAACAAGTATGTCAAGTGCTTTTCGTTGGAGATTTTATATTTTATTATTATTTTTTTGGGGAAATTCTACTAGCCATTGGGCTAGTGGAAAGTGATTATTTGGTAGCCAGACCGCAAAAAACACTAGCCACGGGCGTCGGGCTACCGTATTCTAGAAACCCTGCCTGTATCTTGTCGGTACCGTGTTGTCAAAATCACAAAACCGAAATTTTTTTTATCATGATTTTCGCATTCCCATGACTTATTTTCACAGAACCAAAAAACAGTTTCCGATGGGTTTCCCCATGAAATTTGAAATCCTATTTCCTGCCTTATAGCTCTATCTAAAGCCATGTACTGGTAGTTTGTATTTTATTTTAACTTCTACAATATTTTGTAGTCAGCTTTTAAACTGGAATGTTTGTTGTTGTTTATCAGTAGAGCTTTCGTGATACTGATTATTCATATTAATCTGTAAATTGTCCATCCATCCTTTTTTCCATCGTGTGTTTTTCAACTTTAAAATGTTTTTCTTCTTTTTTAAACAATATTTTATTAACAATATTACAAACGTTTATCATTCTAGATGTTTGATTAGAAGTCTGAAAGTCAGTACAGTTTTTCTCTTGGGCAGTCACCACAAACTAATAGAGAGAAATTTCTGAATTAAATTTTAATGTTAAAGATCCCCTGCTGCTTTTCTTTAAAAAAAAGTACCTTCCTATTAAATTTTTTCCTTTCTCATGCCAATCCCTTGGAATAACGCAAAATGTATGTCGATCAATAACCAATGATTTTCATTGAGCTGTGGTTCATTAAACATCCACTGAGTTTACTGTTTTTCACCCGGTGTCTTACTTCCATGGACACGCTGGCTTGGCGATCATGTTTAATAAATGTATGCTTGTATAATCAAACACTTGGATGACTTATTATAAGGCATTGGAAATTTCTCACTGGGGAATCAACTAAAAATGGTTTTGTGTGTACCGGAAATGTATTTGTTGACACTGTCATTATAAAATTCAGTCTTGTGTGAAAATCATTACTTCATTAATTATTTTCAATTGTTCAGTGATAGTATGTTTTTGATTGTGATATGTTGATGATGGAAAATCACTTGTATGACACATAGCATCGGAATTCAGAACACAGAACTGTTATGTGGTCCAAGACTACTGTCCAAAGGATAATTTGAATAATCATTTCTTTTTCTCAAAATTTGAATCCAAGAATAAAATCATAAATCATCTACTCTTATTTGTGACTGTGATGCATTACAGGCCATAGGATTTCACAGTAACAATTGTTACCTGTAGCTTGTTGGTACCGTCTTGTCAAAATCACAAAACATAGTCTGTGATGCCTTACGGGCCATAGGATTACACAAGTTATTTGTGGTGATAAGCTGTTGGACTCACAGCTTATAAGTACTGGGATCAAATCTCAACTCAATCGAGGTATGGGATTTTAAATCTTGATAACAACTCCAACCCAGAGCAGTGCTTTGCAAGACTCATTGGTAGGTTTACACCAACTGCTCTGACTGATGGTCACAATTAGTTTTTCAAAGGCTGTGATATGTGGTATCCCTTACTGCTAATTAAAAAAAGTAGCCTATATGGCAGTAGCAGGTTTCCTATAAATAACATGAGTTTACAAAATACTATATGTCTAATACATAATAGACACTGAATAAACAATGTGCTGGGGTGTTGTTAAATAAACAATGTGCTGGAGTGTTGTTAAATAAACAATGTGTTGGGGTGTTGTTAAATAAACAATGTGCTGGGTTCTTGTTAAATAAACAATGTGCTGGGCTGTTGTTAAATAAACAATGTGCTGGGTTCTTGTTAAATAAACAATGTGCTGGGATGTTGTTAAATAAACAATGTGCTGGGGTGTTGTTAAATAAACAATGTGCTGGTGTGTTGTTAAATATACAATGTGCTGGTGTGTTGTTAAATAAATAATGTGCTGGGGTGTTGTTAAATAAACAATGTGCTGGGGTGTTGTTAAATAAACAATCCTCTCCTTTCCTTTTGTTATTTGTGGTGATTACTGGGTAGAGTATCAAACCTATATTTTAAAGCTTATTTGTTATTTGTGGTGATTACTGGGTAGAGTATCAAACCTATATTTTAGAGGTTATTTGTTATTTGTGGTGATTACTGGGTAGAGTATCAAACCTATATTTTAGAGCTTATTTGTTATTTGTGGTGATTACTGGGTAGAGTATCAAACCTATATTTTAGAGCTTATTTTCCTTTGGGAATCCAGCAATATTAATTCCTTTAATATCCCTGTAAAGATTCATGTAAGTGTAATCTTTCAAAAGTTTTTAAATGTTTAATTCAACAGATAATACACCAGACAACATTTGTTAGAAAATATAATTTCTTTGTCCAGATAATAATTATATTATTTATTAACATTTGAATTAGCCCTTAATTAGTGCAAGTGTACTGTAAGAAAATATTTGAATTTAAAAAAAAAAAAGGATTCTTGTGATAAAATATTGTAAGAATCCATGTGGATTCTGATAGTTTGATGAAAAATGAGGCCTGTAATTTTGAGCACTGACTTCAAACATTTTATACAGTAAAACTCCTTAACTCTCATTACTGTAGCCAAAATGAGGCCCACTCTTGAAATCGCTCCATCATTGTAAATTGTTCCAAGTGATGGTAGTGATTGGGAAAGCGTATCAAAGGTGTTTTGTATTGTCACATAATGGCGACCAAGTAGCTCTTGAGACATAAAGATAAGCACTACATCACAGAGTAATATAGCTGAAGAATTCTAAATGAGCATTGTAAATCAAGTTCAGGGAATGATTACATCTGAATTCATTGTGAGTTTATAACAAGTTGGAGGCGTACTCAACAGTATTGGTAAAGTAAATAGTAACATTCATGTACAAACTTATTTCTGTACTACCAATCTGAAACAGAGTAATATAAATGTAGCTAAAGAATTCTAAATAATCACGTTCAGGGAATAGTTACATCTAAATTTATTGTTTTATTTTCCCGTTCCAACCAGTGATCCACGACTGGTTCATCAAAGGCCGTGGTATGAGCTATCCTGTCTGTGGGATGGTGCATATAAAAGACCCTTTGCTGCTTATTGGAAAAAGTAGCCTATGTGGCGGCAGAATGTTTCCTCTAAATAAATATGTCAGAATGACCCTATGATTGATATCCAATAGCTGATGATAAAGATAAAAATCAATGTGTGCTGGAGGCGTCGTTAAATAAAACAAACTTTACTTTTTTTACTTCCATTGTGAGTTTATAACAAGTTGGAGGTGTACACAGCAGTATTGGTAAAGTAAATATTAACATTCGTGTAATTGGTCCCAGTTGTTAAGCTATTGGATTTGTGGCTGGTTGGTACTGGGATCGAATCTCAGTCGAGGCATTGGATTTTTAATCTCAGTGGGTGGATGTATACCACTTACACCAACCAGTATTCTAGAGCTGGTTTATCAAAAGCTATGGTTTGTTCTATCCTGTCTGTGGGATAGTGCATATGAAAGATCCCTTACTGCTTATCAATAGGAGTAGCCTCTTTAGTGTGGCTGTAGTGGGCCGTCTGTCTGACTAACACTAACCTCTGTCCTGGACAGACAGGACAGGAAGCTGAGTTGTGTGCCCAGGACAATGAGCTTGAACCTTGATTGGATATAAACACCAAAATAAATACAACCAACCAACATTCATGCACAAATTGATTTCTGTACCACCAATATGAAACGTTGACATGACGTGGATTTATAAAATGGATTTAGTTTGATATTTTACTTTGCTTTTTAGTAAAGTTGACAATAAAAGATTTTGTTTTTATTCCATACAAAAATCTTGATAACAAATACTAAAGCTACATGGGAAAACATTTGAAGGTGAAAAGTCAGAGCCATTGCAAAGTTAGAATTGTGACCAGTCAAGTTTGTGTATATAGCAAAAGTTGTTTGTTCAAATGCTATTTCAAAGTACCAGATCCAGCATACTTTCTTTTTTTTTTTTTTTTTTTTTTTAAGAATACAAATTTGAAAGTGTTTTCTCAAATCTCACCAAGTTCTGTTTTTGGATATTTTGAGAACATTGTTTAAATTGTATAGTTTTGTCATCTACAGTATTATGCACATATCTGATGTCAAATGGACTCCTGTTGGGCTATTTCTAATTGGTTACATTTGTTTAAATTATTTTGACATAAAAAGGATTATACTTGCTCTATGTCTAACCCTTTTTTAAGTCTTATTGGAAATGTAGTCGGCTGTATAAATGCATATTGCTAATTTTAATCTGTCTGTGATTAAAAAAATTGTGTGGAAGGGATGCTGGGTTTCCCTTGTTAAATTAGTACATTGTCTTTGATGTAATTAATTAATTAAAGTGCTATCTTATAACATCTTTTACTAATGTAAAATACAAACTTAGCTGCAGTGATAATTAACTTCTGTGTTTTATTTCAGTGGATATAGTTGATTGCCTGCATACAACTAACAAATCTTGCTGCCATTTTTCAGAGGAACCAGTGCATTTGTGTATTTTCTTTTGTTTTTCTTTTTAAGAATACATGTATAGACAATGCATTGATAAGCTTCAGTACTGAAAAGTCAATAAAATAGTGTGTAAAAAAATAGACGGAAACAGAAGATTGGTATGTTATTGACATGGAACAAATTTGGAAGATTAATTGTAAAAAAATAGTCTGGAGATTACAACTTTAGCTCTTTCCCTTCTGGAAAATAAGGAAAGTGGTATTTTCATCCTGTGTCTTGCTAGGAGAGTGATAAGAATTGTTAATCTGTTTAGCAGAAATAAACACATTCTTTTGAAAAAGTGTACCTTGTGTATGTAAAAGTTCTCTTCTTTTTTTCTTTTTTTTTGAAACTCCCTTCCCCACTTAGACCGTATGTGGTGTTTTATATGAAAACAAGGTTATCTTTTAAGTTGGGGTAGTGGGTGCTTGCACACTTCCATTAATTTTTCTTCCCACCATAACCACCGGGCATAACCCTGCTTTATAACATGAATTCTTTTATGCAGTATTTTTAGAATCAATTTATTATTCACCTTTATAAATCATCTAGTGTAGTTAATGACAAGCATTCTATAAAGAGTATTTTTAGCAACAGTCGAGTATTTTTAGCCAGTCTTAAGTACTGATAGGTCTTCAATGCAATCCAGATGTGTACTGGCGGTAGGGTAAGTGAGATATTTGTGCTGGAGCTTGGTTGGATCTCCCAACTAACAGCTCAATGAATGCCCCATGTTCTAACACTCGAACTGTGTTTGTATCTTCTGCTTCGGTACTGGACAGGTGTATTGTATATACAGGTGTCTGGTGGCATTGCCAGAACACGTGCCTGCTATACAGTGATCAGAGATCCTACAGTTTCCATCAAAACAAAGCCCAGCCTACTATTAACCATTCATGCAACAGATAGCGGCGTGCCAGCGGTATCTTTGGCAACACCTCAGCATGTAGTCCACCTGTAAAGTGTGCTAGATTTGTACAAGAGATCTACATCAGAGTGCATGCTGTGTTATGAGTAGTCCCGCACAACAAATGTACAATAACATACTAAAAAGGTCTTATTTAAAACATTAGTGAATACATATTTTAACTCGATCATACAAGTCAGGAAGTTGGGGGAATATTTGAAATATTTCTTTATGAGCAACCATTTATTATCAAATTATGAACCAAGTGAAATAATTTGTCTTTATCACTAACTTAAAGAAGTGACAAAGGAAAATTAATTCACAAAAGACTAATTATAGGTAGATAGCAGTGAGTTTAATATTCTATTTATTACCTCTGACAATTTCAATTGTGCCTGTCTTTAAAGTTCCTTTGTGTGTGACATTTAAGAAACATGCAAGCCTATAACATTAAGAATTACATTGTTTCAACTTTGCCTAATTGTTATGACTTTATTTGCACTTATGCTAAATTTTATACAGGAAAACTCACTGGTCATAATGGCCAGAAGGACCCAATGAAATGGCAAGTTACTGACTCACTTTATAAGTGAGAAAATGTGAATGCCCACTGGGGTAATAAAATAGTATGATACTTTTATAGCAGTTAACACAGTAAATATACAATAACATATTAAAAAGGTTTTCTTTAAAACAGTATATATATGTAGTAAACATTTTAACCTGTTTACACCAAAGTAGGCCAGTTATATCCGTGAGATATATTTTAGAATAAATAAATGTATAATAATACATGATTTGAATAGTTAACATAATAAATGTTGAAATTCAAGACATATTTTAGTTAGTGAAGTTGCGATCAATTGAGTTACTTTTGTCAAATACATGTATGTTTTAAACAGTTAACAATAAAATAATGTTGAACTTGAAAAGATATATTTATTTTATTTAGTAAAGTTGCTCACTTGACTCATTTGACCAATTAATGATGTACAAGTTCCAAGATTGAGTAAACCACGTATGATACAAAGTTACTTCCCTTTTAGTTCCATTATCATTTTAGCACTGATTAATAAATTACCTGGACTAAAATTCACTTAGTGAAATAAAATGGTAATTATATGTTTATTTGTTTCATAATGGATAATGTTTCTTTACAAACCCATACAAATAGTTCTGTTTGATTATCAGTTACATGTAAACATTGAAATAAGCAAAGAGCCTTGTCATGAATTTATCGGTTACCACAAAATAGGGACCCTGCAAACTATAGGTTATGGCAAATTTATCATGTCTGAACATGTTGAGTATTAATTTCCCTTTAATCTTTGCTATTTATTTATATTATTCATATGTATTTTATTAATACTTGTGTGTGTGTCTTATTGATAATATGATATATTTGAATAAAACACAATTGATAATTTACAATTTGCTTGAGAATATTGTTGAGAACAATTTTCTGTTTCTGAGTTTACCAACATGTTGTAACCTCCTGGTAACCTAACAACCGTTCTTGACTTACTTCAAAACCTGCTCAATAGAGTGGTTCAAACTAATGAACCAGATTGCTCTAGTGGAGTCTTTAAAAACAAAACAGCCCTACAAGTAACTAGTTTGATTCCTAATAGTACTTTTAATACTGTTTACCGTCAAAGATAAATGTAAATTAATTTAAGAAATTATTTGAGGCAAGTCAATGTTAAATGATAAACTTGTTTTTCGTATATTTATACAATCCCATATCCAAAACCCTTGGGGCCAGTTGTGTTTCAGATTACAGAATAAAGATCTAGTGGAGTCTAGGGCAGCACCCCATAATGAAACAATATTAATTAAACATTAATAATTTAATTAACAAACAGTGGTAGTTCCGACAACATATTGTTCAGTAAGATGCTGCACCGAGACACGGCGATCAAGCTTTTGAAGTAACTCTACTTTCTGCATTATTTATAACGTCAGATGGTTTCTTTTGCTCACTCATACCCATAGGACAGCTGCAAATCTTTTTGAAATTTTCATACAAAAATTTTCATACAAAATAGAAAGAGAAACAGAAACAAAATACACTATTTCAGCGAGCAGCAGACACACTTGTGAGACACAACTGTTGAGTGTTGTCACGCCAGTTTGTCACACCTTCAGTGACATGGCGAATGGGTAACCAAAAAAAAATGAGCGTCATGGTTCAAATCCCCTCAGTGGAGGTTGAGATTTTTCTGTTACATATATATATACATACATATACAGTCAAACGTGTCTATGACAGCCACTTACGGGATCAGACAAAAGTGGCCATTATATAGAGATGGCCGCTATATACAGGTCATATATAGATTAGCATATGGCAACGTTAATCCAGATTTAAAACACTTGCTAATTAACGAACACAAGCATTCACTACTCATTATACGGGATCACTGATTGCGGCTAATTACCATTACGTAAGATCTAGCAAGGTGACTGACAACCTTTATATGAAGATTAAAGGGCCGCTATTCATCAAAGCTAATAAGGAATAAAACATCTGACGTTTTTATTTCTAATTGCCAACATTTATTGATAATTTGCAGCAAAAAAAACCCAAAAAGTGGCCGCGATAGCAAGTTCATATTTGCTTTTTTATTAACAAACTGGCCTGCGTTGAGCAGGTGGTTGTCATATAGAGGTAAAATATAGTAAAATGTGTTGGGGGGACTTTAGAGTGGCCATCATAGACAGGTAGCCACCTTATAGAGGTGCTGCGGATGCAGGTTTGACTGTATATGTATGTGTGTATAATTGTGTGTGTGTATATATATATATATATATATATATATATATATATATATATATATATAGATACAAACAAAATATACATATATAACCTTTCTATTATTAGTTATCCTGGATACGGTTAACATCTTGTGTCAATTGACAATGGAAATTGAACCATGAGTGTCCAGGAGATGTTTTTATTTGTTGAACGTTTGAGTGATTAGTAGAATGATTCTTTTGCCTGGGAGATGATGTATTTATTATTTGAATTTAAAAAAAGTTGAACCAGAACTATTGTTGGCATGTGCTGTCCTCTCTGAGAAAATGCATATAAAAAGCTTGCTGCTAATCAGAAAGAGTAGCCTATGTGGCAGTCATTTTAAAACATTTTTTTTTATGAACAGTGTTACAAATAATGTGTTTTGACACCTAATATATATATACTGATAATCAGTGTGCTGAGGTGTTGTTAAATATGATTTCTTCCCTCACTGTAAGCATCCATTATTGAATATTTAAAAAAAAAAAAAAATTATAGGAATAATTTTTTTTATTCCATAATTAACAATTTTGCCTAGAGCCCTCATCAAACAATAAACAAAAACCTACCTGATAAAGCATATAAATTTTAATTCCGTTTTTCTTTTACAAATAAATTTGCCCTTAATCCATTAAATAATGTTTGGTATAGCAATACATTTAAATTGTAATTTTCTTGTTTCTTTCCTTTTAAATTTGCCCTTAAACCATCAGAAAACATTAATATTACAATACATGCAGTTACGACATATTATTCAATAAATGATCTTAAATTATTGACAAGACCAGTTATTTTTAGTCCAGCTATTAAAAGTTGTATGATCTATTCTTTGCCTTCTGTTTTGTTTTTTGGTGAACCAGCTTTTTACATTGGTTTATTTAGGATGTTTATTTAGGATGATTGAAATCCCCAGAAAAGAAACCAGGTGAGTCCCAGAGACCCTTGTTTTAAAAAAAGAAAGACATAGTAGATTTGGTGAACTGCATTTCAGACTGGGATAGGACCTGTAATAATTGGAAATAATCAATGACATTATATTTTTTTTGTTTAACTACACATTGATCTATGAATTTAATAATGATTAAATATTAAATATTTGTCAGTTTTGACACATAGTCAAGTGTGAGCCACTCTCTGACTGTTTTGAACCACAGTCTTCAGCTTGATAGTCCGATGTTATATTACTGGACAACTGAAGCTCACTGACATTAGCTCTGTAAAAACTGACTAGTTGCTTTTGTATTTTAATACCATTTGTGAAATGAAACAAAGTTTTGTGATGAAGTTTCTGCTTAAGATGTGGAATGCTCTAGGACTAATCCACTTCAGTGGACACATTACATTATTTCTTGTTCCATCCTATAGTCTACAACTGGTCTACCAAAATCTGTGGTATGTGGAATCCTGTCTTGAAAGATCACATTTAAAAGACCGTTTACTGCTCAGGTTTACTATATACAGAGTGGAAGCCACGTGGGCCAAATCCTCCCGTTAGCTTGAACAAAGTTGAGCAGTGTTTTTGAAAATGGTGTTTTTTAAAGAGTGCACTAGTTTAGTTCACTCTTGAAAATAGTGATAATCAGCTTCAGATGGGTCTTGTATTTGGTACCCCTTCATCTCAATCCTGGCAGAAACCCTTCTGCTAATTAAAAAAAGTAATGTTTGTGACAGTGGTGTGTCTTTATTTGTAGACCATGGGTTCAGAAACTGTATAGGTGATGCCTAGTTGCTGCTGATTAAACAGTGTGTTATAGAATCATTCCGTTCTACCTTTATTTAATACCATGTGGTAATAAATGTGAACATTTCCCATTACACCACTCGGCAGATTGACAACCCAACAAACCAGGGATAGTAGATTTTACTAAACTGGTCTTTAAACTGGAATATGACGTGTTTTGAAATAACCGGAAATCGGCATTGACATTGCAGCATGTGTATGAGTACAATAACCCACTGATTTGGCGCACATACAACTCAACAAATTTGTCTATACACTCTTACAGAATCGTTGCCAGGTAATGGTTCCTGTAATTGTGAACGGCAAGATAACAACAGATATAAATAGCTTCATTCCCGACTCCAGGCATCTCCAGTGAGTGAGTGAGTGAGTCTTCACTGGAGAATAGATTCAACAAGATAGCAAAGTTTTTTCCGTGCTTGTTGTCGAGCAGATGCTTGCAGACCTGTACTCTGGCTACAAGAAGAAACCAATTTTTAAAAACTTTTTTTCCTCTTATGTAGGATTAAGAGTTGCTATTCAGGAGTTGTGTTATGGATTTTATTTCTTAAGAGGAGTGGAAGACAATAAGTTTGTGTTTGTTTGGAGTTATGCTCACAAGAAGGTAATCATTTAAGAAAAAGTAAAAAAAATTCTTGCCTGCTGCATGAAATTTTATCGTCTTTGTTATATTTAGAAAAATATGTCAGTACCTTTTCAAAATTATTTTGTACTCAAAACATTCATAGTGGGTTTTTTCTTTGTGGGTTTTTTGAAAAGCTGTGGTTACACTTAAGTATGGAACTTCATGCCTTTCAGTTTATGTTGAAATTCATTATAAATTAATATCTGGATACTGACACAGATTTTTCATAGGTATGATTTACATTGCATGTAACAGTAAATTTGATACAAAACCAAGATCGCTGGCAGGTAATCATCTTGGCGGTTTTAAAGAAATTTAACTACATAGCTTAAACAGTCAGACTTTCTATCATATCATTACTGTTGCATTGTTTTTGGAATTTCAGCCATTTTGACCACCATGTTATGATTATGTTTGGTGGCAGAGGTTGGAACTAGACATTGGCTGTATATTTTGTGTGAGTTGTTTTCAAAAAATAGATCATCAAGCTTCACGTATGTTGTTTTCTAACAGCAGTTGTTTTTGTTGTGTACCGTCAGTGTGTTTGAACTTGTTATCATGGTAGGTGAAACTTGGTACGTTTACTAATTATTTATAGAGGCATAGTCTGGCTCTCGTCTTATTTCATCAATAATAAGCTCATTAGACTTGTAATAAGATTTATTATGACTTCTCTATTTTCAGTAAGCATAATCATGGATTATTTACATGAAGGCAAATTCTTGTAAAGTCTTAAACACTTGAATGTTTTGAGTACAAAATAATTTTGAAAAGGTTATTTGAAAGGTTCATATCACTTACATCACCTAGAAAATGCATATTAAATGTTAAATATCTCATATCAGAAAATCTATTAACTTGTAGTTTCCAAAGGTCAAAATCCAAACTGATAACTTGAGTACAAAACCATGTCACCAGAATCTCAGATAGATGATCACTTGGGTACAAAACCAAGCCCAGATCCTAGTTTCTAGAACTAAGAAGCCAGATGGATTGTTTAACTTCAATAGGATGATAGAAATGCACAATATTTAGGATATTCTACAATTTTATTATCTTAAAAAATCATGTTGCACTTATTACTTCTATAACAAAGAAATCCGATGGTCTCTTCCATCATTTATGTATAGGTCTAATGGATAATTTATATTGTGTCTTAATATTTGAAAATTTATTCTATAGCCTATTAAGATTGACTATTCATGTTATATGTTACATCATACATTATGAAACAAAAGAACATAATGGGAAATCCAATTACAATGCAACCACTATATATTAACAAAACAGTATATGTTGTTCTGGAAATAGACTAGCAGAAGTTAGCATCATGTTGATGACTGAAGTTATAACTTTGTTGACACTCTAAAGACAAAGTTTGTGGATGGCTCAGCCATTTAAAGAAGTTGCCAGAAAAACTGTCAGCTATTGATAGGAGGTAATTGCCATGTATCTTCTGAAATACCACCTGCACACATCTGTGATAAGAAGTAGAAATGACAAAATGCAGGTATTACTCATTCCTATCAACTTGCACAGCAAGCATGTTCATACAATGCACAATGTCTTGTAAAGTTCAAGAGTCCGTTACATTTTCATGTTTACCAATACGAATTTAGATTTAATAGATTGTATTTAAAGCATATTGTATGAATTTAACCCCACAACCCCAAAAGCTATATTAGGGAAAGGCTAAAGCTCTGATATTGTAAGTCATACCTTTAATAATAAGAGGCATAAAGCCTAATAGTAAGTAATATCATTGCAGACAAAAACAGAACAGGAATAGCTCAGTCTATTTTTGACATCCTCTGTGTATTGGAATCACTTAAAAACCTATCAGATATAAGAGACTTGTTTTCATCTTCTTGTTTTGTCATTTGCAGCTATACATTACCATCATGTAAAATACATTCTTATCTTCTTTGTGTTGGCAGATTAACAGCTTGGACAACCATGTTGGTTTTTGCCACTCCAGGCTTTCACTAACAGAATTGTGTGGTATTTTGTGTAGGCCAGCTAACTGTTTAACATTCTGAGGGATGACTTTGGAATGGGTCTGTAAAGATGAGGTGCTACATGTACTGATGTGTTTTACTCTGGTCATACATGTACAGGGATTTATCCAGGCTTTATACGGGTACCAAACATCGTCCCCATCCCGAAGGCAAATGACACTGAAAATTCCCAATTTCTGGACTATAAATTCACAAATTGGTTAATAAATATAATATTACAGTTATATAAATTCAGTGGTATGAAAATAACTTCCCAGTTATGACTAAAATTGCACTGATTTTCCCAATCCCTTCAGCCATAGGACCCTGGTGAAAAATCCTGGATAAATCCCTGATGTACATATATCACTGAAAGGTTTTATAAAAGAAAGGATTGTTTAATAAGACCCCAGTGCATTGTTTATTCAATGGCCATTAGGTATCAAACATAAAATATTTGCAACTTATGATCTTCATGGAAAACATGCTACTGCCACATAAGCTACCGTTTCCAATTAACAGCATGGATTATTTAAATGCATTTACTATCATACAGGACACCATGTACAGTATCATGGCCTTTGTTACACCAATTGTGGACCACTGCTGGAATGAAAAATAACCCAAATGGGAATCAGTGTGTCCCTTAATCTATGTCCTTCTGTAATTAGCCAATGTGTTAGAGTGTCATTAGACAAATGTTCCTTTCCATTTTCCCTCAAGATAATGATGTTCATAACCTTTTGGGTTTAGCTACTTATAAATTTTTAATTTCGCTGCTTCAGAACCAAAAGGGTGTAAGTCTTGGCTTGGCACTTAATGGAATCACTGAATGCCCCTAAGTGAGCTGCATCTGGTGCACAAAGAGTATATAGGTTTCTGAAGCTATACCACATTTATCTTGAAATTAAGATATTCCACATAAAACTTCTGTCTAGGTGAGAAACAGTTTTTGGTCATTTTTTTCCAATATCTGGTACCCCAACTTACACCCTTTTTGTTCTGAAGCAGCAATTTCCAGTAAATGTGGTAGATGTATAATTCTCATTTTAGTGTCTTAAGAATAAAGACCCAGTTTAACACCAACCCTTGCCATCCACCAATTTGAAACACTAAACAGGCTTTACCAAATCTCCAGATTCATTGTTACAGATCTATTAAACAGATGATTGCTTATCTAAGGTGGCTGAACAAGGAGGTATCACTAATTGGGTTACAATAAAGAGATGATTGCTTGCAAGAGGTGGATGCTGATGGAAATTTCATTTAAATCGGTTACAATTTACAAAACAATGGAAAATAATTGTTGATCCTAAAAATCCATTTTCGCACTTCGAAATTAACTTTAATTACAATGTAAAAATGGTCTACCGGTGCTACTTTTGTATTTGTTTTTATGGTGGAAGAGAATGGTTTTAATAAGGCACCAGCTGACAAAATGAGTTATAATGTAGCTATTCCATATGTTAACCACTACTGGACATATGTGCGTAGTATGGCATTAATACATTAAAGGGCAAGGTTCACTCTGCTGATCTGTGCCAATGTATGCATGTCTACAAACACTATTGTGTCTGGCTTTACACGTGATCATATTGTAGTGGCAATATAACACATAAATTGTGCTCTGGACTTTTCATACTCTACATTTCTTGCACTGTGATGGGAACTTCTGTCTAAATGGTACTAAAATATTTTGCACCATGAGTACTCTCCTATATAGCCTTTGTTTCAGTAAAATACAATTGGTTGTAGGTCATGTCCAGGAACTGATCTAGCCGGTGAAATGGGGCTTTTTTTGGCCGAAAGTTCGCTCAAGTCGCCGACTTGTCAGCAGTAGTGAGAAGTCGAAGTCGCCGTTATATTTTGCTCAAAGTAAAGTGAAAAACAAATCCCAATAACTAACGTCTGACATTGACACCAGTTTGTGAAGCCAACCAAAAAACCCCAAAACCATCCTTTATAAGCAATCAAGTAACAAATCTTGCATGACGCGTGTTTATTGTCCCATGACAGGCTATTGATGGTAATGCGGAATAGACCGTGTCAAGCTTTGTTCGGTTACGTAATATGAACAAGAATATCAATTACTTTGCTAGAGATGCATTTAAAAACGTGTTGCCTGTTCATTAAGTGCTAGCTTTCAAACCTGTTGCAGATTGGTCTGCATGCACACTTTTAATTTAGCTTTGCTAAAATACGGACACCGCAGTCAGGTCAAGTAATTAATTTTCAGTAGTATCCAAGATTACGCGGTTTCGATTCACTTCATTTCTTGTCAGAAGTAAATATTTTCAATGGCATATTTATTCAAGTAATATGGTTGATAATTCTATTTATTGTATTATTAAATATTAATTAAAAATAATTGTCTGGTGATTGTGGAAAACGTAACAGGAACATGTTTTAGATTTTCATCATTCTGTGCGCAAAATTGGTAGACCATTCAAAAATGGAGATAGATGGTAGAGCTCGGAGGTTACACCACCAAATAATTTAAGCAAAAAAAGTAAAAAATTCTCCAATTTCTTAAGGGAAGGGAGTATTCACTTCTCCCACTTTTTCTATCCTAGATTAGTGTCTGCATGTCAGTGTTAAATGTGAAGTCTATAATATGATGCCTTAGGCTCCATGGTCTCTGCCAACCATTCCTTATATGTTTTACTACAAATTTTAGATATGTTTGTTACATGGAGTTATACCTGCAGGATCACTGACCCCGGCTCCGGTAGTGCAGTGGCTAAGCTATTAGACTTGTGGCTGGTAGGTACTGGGATCAAATCTCAGTGGAGGCATGGGATTTTTAATTTGTGTGTCGGCTTCAATCCCCAGAGTGAATTCTCTGTAAGGCTCAATAGATGGTTGTATACTGTTTACATTGACAAGTGGTCCACAACAGGTTTGGTATTTGCGATGTCTATGGAATAGTGCTGCTTATCCATAAGAGTAGCTGCATTAGTGTGGCGGCAGTGGGTTTGTCTTTCGTATTAACTCTAACCTCTGTCCTGGACAGATAGCACGGGAAGCTGAGTTGTGTGTCCTTGACAGCATGCTTGAACCTTAATTGGATACACCCAACCAATGCAGAGTTACTTAACATTCACCAAATCTACTAACCCTTGTTTTTGGCTTGTAGACATATGATCTGGCTGGAGGATCTTGTCAGTTTTGTAACTAGAATATGTAAACCTGTATGTCAAGTGGCAGATGGACATAAGAAGTAGAGGGATCCTACATTGCAGACCCATTTGAACTATTTCTCGTTCCAGCCAGTGGTCAAGAGCTTATGTAATAAGGATCATAGTATGTGCTGTGCTGTCTGTGGGAAAGCATATATAAAAGATCCCTTGCTGTTACTAAGAAAGAGTAGCCTATGAAGGTGTAAATGATTTCCAAAGTCGGTCAGTTGCAATCACTGTATGTATAATAGCAGCTAAATAAACATTGTTCTGTGATGTCATTAAACGATCCTTTTCTGTATGATGTTAGTATTTTTGAAACTCACCCAGTATTATTTCATATATGGTTTAACTGTATATGTTTTGCTAATTTTAATTAGCCTGTGAATATAGTCACGGGAACAGGCTTTGCTGTGCTCAATTCATACCCTGCCAAGATATGCGTAAATCAAGGACAGTAATGACGTTCTTGCTTATTTGTCAAACACTGGCCTACTTTTAGAGTCCTCACTCACACCTTAGATTGTAATCACACGCTTTTGGACTTTGAGATTGAAGTTGCTTCAATGGAAACGTGTTTGAATTTTCAATGAATAATATATTTATAGTCAAACATGTCATAAAAAGCCAGTCAGGTGTGTTAAAATACATGGCCTCCTTAACCTTAAGACTACTGAATTCTTTTTATGAGTTACTACCCCCAAAAACTGGATTAATTTTGAGAAAAAACAGTTTGAGAGGCATCTCATTTTGGTCAAATGTTTTGAATTTAAAACTTAACAAAACAATAAAATAATATAAAGG
>JAULBS010081010.1:0-19146 GCA_032355785.1 Symmetromphalus regularis | reverse complement strand
TGTCTAGATGTTACAAGACCAATCTCTTACTGTTAACACCGACTGTAATAGAGGGGTAGAAATTAACTATTTGTCTATATGTTACAAGACCAATTTCTTAATGTTAACACTGACTGTAATAGAGGGATAGAAATTAACTGTCTAGATGTTACAAGACCAATCTCTTACTGTTAACACCGACTGTAATAGAGGGGTAGAAATTAACTATTTGTCTAGATGTTACAAGAACAATCTAGTACTGTTAACAATAACTGTAATAGAGGGTTAGAAATTAACTTTTTGTCTAGATGTTACAAGACCAATTTCTTCATGTTAACACTGACTGTAATAGAGGGGTAGAAATTAACGGTCTAGATGTAACAAGAACAATCTCTTACTGTTAACACCTACTGTAATAGAGGGGTAGAAATTAACTTTTTGTCTAGATGTTACAAGACCAATTTATCTCTGTTAATACTGACTATAATAGACAGGTAGAGCTTAACTATTTGTCTAGATGTAACAAGATCAGTCTCTTATTGCTAACACTGACTGTAATAGACAGGTAGAAATTAACTATTTGTCTAGATGTAACAAGAACAATCTCTTACTGTTAACACAGACTGTAATAGAAGGGTAGAAATTAACTATTTGTCTAGATGAAACAAGACCAGTCTCTTACTGTTAACACTGACTGTAATAGACAAGTAAAAATTAACTATTTGTCTAGATGTAACAAGACAAGTATCTTACTGTTAACACAGACTGTAATAAACAGGTAGAAATTAACTATTTGTCTAGATGTAACAAGACCAGTCTCTTACTGTTAACACTGACTGTAATAGACAAGTAAAAATTAACTATTTGTCTAGATGTGACAAAACCGATCTTCCTGTTAACACTGACTATAACAGAGCGGTAGAAATAAAGAAATATTTCCATTGACCTGGGGGACTACCATTCCAGGAAGATTATCTGTCCAAACCAAAACCACTTGTTCTCCCATTATTGGCTGGAACTATGTGACTAACAGAATGTGATTCAGCAAAACTATATTATTGCATTGTGGTTTGGTGAAATAAATAGCCATTTCGTGGGCTTAACTGACAAATTAGTCAATGTGATTCTGAGAAACTATGTTATTGCATTGTGGTTTGGTGAAATAAACAGTCATTTTGTGGGTTTAATCAACAAATGAGTCAGTCAGCATCTAAAAATAGTATTACTGCACAACACAAGACTGAAACATACAGAATCTGCTAGCCTCTGTCAATTTTACTTGGCTGGAGCAAGTGAATGAGTGTTAGTCCCCATTCTGTAATATTTTACTAATGTCACATGCAAAGATAACCAATAAAACGTACAATTAAAAACAAAAATAATAATTAAAAAATTATTGTTATATAATACGTACTATCATAACACACTAAGACAGTGTCTTTTTCCATTTGTGTCACATTTACTACCGGTAAAGATTCTCCTGAAAAATAAATTGTTATTGACTTTTTTAATGATGGATTGCTAAAAACATGCATGTATGAGTTAATATAAAACAAACAGATGAAAATTTATACACACTAATAATGTGATAATAATAAATAAATAAAACAAGAACTGCATCTGCTAAATGAAACATTTAATAATAAATACTTTCAATTTCATCACAAATGTGTTACCTCCAAATAATGTAAGACTACTATAGTCTTTTTATGCTTCTTAGAACATGGATATTGACGAATAAAAACCAAAATATATAACTTACCTCATTAATGTTGATATTTTTTGAAGAAAAAGTCCTATTTTTTGTTTTGATTGGTGTCCATTAGTTCTGTAGTGTTTGAACAGCAGTCAAAAGTATTATTTTTGTATTTCGAACTGTTCTTACTTTGACCACCATGTTTAATTTTCTGCAGACATCAGATAAATCCATATAAAAATGTAGGTGTTAAGTTTATTATTTGTATAATGTATTTTTATGGTATGCAGTTATTATTTTATAAAAATATTTATCATAACTTATCAATGCCATATTTACAAAGATTTATTTATTAAAGCAAAAACGATGAACAAGATACAAATATTACCAGTAATGATCGAATGTTAAAATGGTGAGTTACCCCACTTTGTAATTAACTCATCTGTCATCCTTATTTTTGATGTGAAATATTTTCATGTGTAACACAATGGGTAATATTTTAAATTATTATTTAACAAAGTAATGAAAAAAACCCCAAGAACATAGGACTTCTTTGCTATTTCCAAAACTCTGGTTCTTTTTTGCCTAGGTCCATACAAACTAAAGTAATCGACAAACATCCATGTTCCAAATAACGAAAACAGACAATAGTACTAGTAGTTGCAGAAGCAGAAAACTGAAAATCACACAAGTATTTTAGAGTTGCCCATTTGTATATATTTAACGTACCTGAAGTTTCTAAATCTGCAAACCAGCTGGAAGCTGAATTCAGGTTGATCACATTGAAATTGATGTGATTTCGGTCAGCCCTAAAAAACAACAACAATTACTTGTATTAATGCTAGAAAAAGAGAAATGTCAACCAGATATTAAGTGTATTTAGTCTAATAATGCTTGTACTGTCAATGAAATGTGTGACATGCTAACTATATCATCATCTATTTACAATAAGCATACAGACAAATGATGTATTCGTAACAACTGTAACTGAAAGATGATATTGTTAAAAAAAAAAGGTGTTTGAAGCAAAAATTGCAACAACACAGCACTGCATATGAAAATCTTTTTATGTCACATTGAAGAAAAACAGAAAAACAAAACAAGTTGATTTTATAGGGAGATAAGTACATGCAATGCACATACAAAATTATTTTCATATACAAAAATAAGATGTGAACCTAACTTGAAAGTAACAATTCGTGATTAAAATTTAGGTTAATAAATATGCTCTCTAAAAGGACGTTTATAAATCAGAACTTACCCTTTACTAATGCCAAGACAAACCATTGGGTATTCCAGTTCTGGACTAATGAACATCTCAAACACAGGAAGTTCAGCTGGCATCTGTTCCATCTCAAATGTCTGCAATGAAACAAGGAAAGTATTTGCTTATACCAGACTAAACAAATTTCTGCAACCTATCAAACAATGAAATAGCCTGAAGAATCCTATAAACTATTACACCTCAGCTAGGCACTCTACAACTAAGCTACACCGACACTGAGTGTAGGTAGAGTTTTCACTTCCCATCTGTCAACTAGTAACAAATGGCCACAAAACTGCCATAATGATGAACAATATTTTAGCTTTTTTTTTGGAATGCAAAATTAGTTAAATATTAACATAACTGGTCTGACAACAATTGATGTCAAACTGAAGATGACAGTAGGAAATTAGTCAGATGACTAATTGTAGCAAAAGAAACCCAGGAATGTTGATTACCAATTAAAAATTACCTTTAAAAGCATGAACTTGTTGAGTGGTTCGTACCACTGCATAAGAATGACTCCATTTAAGAGGGCTCCACACAGGTAACGGTAGCCATTATATGGATTGCGACCCACACAACACTTTCGACATCCCCTGGTATCAGGCACTTTAGTGGTTGGTTGTAACTTCCTGTAATAAGCAACAAACAATACAATCATAGTTTGTTGAGAACATTTAAAAATTATTATTATGATCCTACATATTAATCACTTACTGATTGCTGTTGTTATAATAACTAAATATCTGCTAAAGACCAAGCAAAGAAGTAGATCTATATAGCATGTGAATGAATTTCAAATCATGAGCAGTGACATATATAGCCATCTTATGGTATTATTACAAAGTTGGTCAAAGGCACACAGAAGGTGGTCTATCTCAAATGTTAGGAACTCCATATATTTTTTTAATTGATTAAAAAAATATATATTATAAAAAACAAAGAAAAAAACATGTTAGGAACTACTGTTAACAGTGTTATAGAGTACTTGACTTGGGTTGACTGATTCATTTTAGAAAATAAAAAATGATGACACAAGACGTACCTTGGAACAAGCTTCTCTGGAATTTTGTTCATGTGCAATGAAAACATACTGGTTTGTTTACTGTGTAACATTATCAGATCATGTCTGTATAGATGTGGTGTTTTTCCTGAAATATGCATGTCAAATGATTTAATCAAAAAAGTTAAAATAAGTACCTATCAACAGTTGATAATAATTTTGTGCTATTATATCATGAGTTATAAATTCAACAAGATATTCATTTAATTTTTTTATAATTACCTCAGTTATAATGAACAAGAAATATTTCATAACAAAATTAATTTTTCATATTAAAAACAGTAATTATAATATGATTGTTATTTTTTCAACTTAAACCACCTGCTACCTACCAAACAAAGCAGAAAACAAGAAAAGAAATACTCCATTCTGTCATTAACCTTCAGGACTATATACATAGGATGTTCCCAATTACAAATGGTGGATTTTTGAAGAGTTAGGACTCCTTTATCGATCGAAATTTTTTGTGTAAAAGCAGGTCTTTTACTGAAAGTTTTTCTTAATGTGACGAGCAATGGTGGCGCAGACTACGCAGAGATTTCGAAGAGCTAATTGGGGATAAATATTAGTTTGGGGTTTACTGAAGGTGAGGATTTTGATTCTGAATATTGGGAGCGAATCGCGAGAGAATGTCAAATAAAAAATTTGAATGACACCGAGTGTGAGGGCAAGAATATAGTGTTGAATGTGAGCGATCTGATCATAAATACGAACTACCAAGCGTGGATTACGGGGTTCTTTTGTTTGTTTATTTTTACATATTTCTAGACCGCAAGTCGTACACCTACAAAAAAAACCCTTCAAAACCCAAAAATAATATTAATTTGTTCATACCTTTATATTATTTTATTGTTTTGTTAAGTTTTAAATTCAAAACATTTGACCAAAATGAGATGCCTCTCAAACTGATTTTTCTCAAAATTAATCCAGTTTTTTGGGAAAGTAACTCTTAAAAGATTTCAGCAGTCTAAAGGTTAAGACAAACAATTATCAAATAATATTCATAATGAGACATAAAACGACATTATTAGATCGCAGATCAATTTTAAGTAAACACAGTTAAAAGAATAGTTTGACAAACCTGATATTGACATGAGCATGTCTTTTATCACATACAGCCATGTACACATTCTTGCTTGAACCTGAAACAAATTGATAACAATAACTTTCTGTGAATAACACTTAAATTAATTCAAAGGACAAAACTCTCATTAAAGGTGCACTATCATAGTTACAAGTAGTATATTTTACCGTTTTTACATACATTAGTGTTGAACAACTGCAAATTAACCAATATTTACAAAAATCATGGCCTCAAATAGTAACACAGTGCAGCCATACTATGACGGCTATTCCCAAGGATATATACCCCCAAGAGATATTTAGTAATTAAGTGTACTAATAGATTGTTTTAATTGGTTTAATGTGTTGTTCAATTTAACTGATGATATATTTCACCATCAGTATCAGTATCAACTCCTGTTGGATGTATTTTTAGGTATTTCCCTATGAGGTTCTCATTGCTCTGGTAGTATATTGTATTAATTATTAGTAATTTGTTCTACATGTATGTATGTAATTATGGGTACCACTGGTTTGTGTGTACATATATTAAAAAATAAAATAAATAAATAAACAAAGTGAAGTAATCAGAGTGTGACCACCAATAGTCAATGTTTATTTTTGTTCTGGAGTGGGTGGGGAGTCGTTAAATAAATTAATGGATTAATGTAATTATGAGTATGCTTTTTTAAATACATTACATTTCAAGACAAATAGCTTTTTGTGGACTGCCTCCTTGTGAGACAGCCGCTTTAATATACAATAAATTTAGTGTCTGCAATTTAGAAATAGCAACTAATTATTTCATTTTATCAAAGCTAAACAAAATAATAAAAAATGATTTGATAAAATAGAGCAGATAACTTACTAGCTCAAGAGATGATTCATGAATTTCATTCAGATTTAACGTATAAAGACCTTCATTAGCACCGATCAAAATATACTGATCTGAAAAACAACGCAAACAAATGCACTTGTTAATATACTGTCTACAGTAATCCTTATTTGAAAAACAACCGAAACAAACGCACTTGTTAATATACTGTCTACTATAATCCTTATATTAAAAACCACACAAACAAATACACTTGTTAATATACTGTCTACGGTACTCCTTATATGAAAAACAACAGAAACAAACACATTTGTTAATATATTGTCTACAGTAATCCTGATATGAAAAACAACAGAAACAAATGCACTTGTTAATATATTGTCTACAGTAATCCTGATATGAAAAACAACACAAACAAATGCACTTGTTAATATACTGTCTACGGTACTCCTTATATGAAAAAACAACACAAACAAACACACTTGTTAATATACTGTATACAGTAATCCTTACTAAGCTATGTGTTTATCTTATGTCTTCAAAGATTGGATGTTTCACCAGTTATACACCAAAATTAATAACTAGAACCCAAGCACTTAAAATTTTAACTAAATGTTTACATAAGCTAAAACCTGATAGGCTACATATTACATAAACAGCAGGGTGTAAACAGAAACAAAATATTACATTGTATTATATTGTAATAGTTAACTGTTAAATAAATATACATTTTTATGTTTCAGTTAAAATTTTGTCTGGTACACAGTGATGTCAATTGGAACAATGTGAGACTGATACAATTAGCTGTTTTAGACTTTTCATTCTATTAAGAAAAACAAATCTGAGACTAAATTTAGTTAATTATTAATCATCTGAACATTATTTAGATAATTTCTGGAATAAACAAATACCTATTTAAGTTCAGTATATTGTGGATAACAGCTACAATCTATATCTGAATTACCTCGTGTGTCAGGATGCACCCAGCTAGCTGTGCAGTTTATATGTATTGGGCAGCCATTGAAGACTTTGGAAAAACAAGCTCCCATCTAAAAAATAATAATAATAAACAAGACATCAGGTTATATACATACATCCAAATTAATTTTATACAGGTCTATATTTAACTGACTAGTACATTTTACAGGGCTAGGTAGATCCAAAATTCTGATGAGTTATCAGAAAAAAATAACCAAAGGCTTTTCTGTAACCTCATACATTTCCAGAATTGTCCTCAGTTACAATAACATTTAAACTTTAAGATAATTCAGTGTAATCAACTTACGTGAACTTTAGGAGTTGGTGGAAGACCATTGCTCACTGGTCGTGGCTTTGTCTGTAACAAATAAAAAGTACAATCCATAATATTAAAAATAATAAAATTATTGTTTGTAATTTTCTACAATCCATAATATTAAAAATAATATAATTATTGTTTGTAATTTTCTACAATCCATAATATTAAAAATAATATAATTACTGTTTGTAATTTTCTACAATCCATATTAAAAATAATATAATTATTGTTTGTAATTTTCTATAATTCATAATATTAAAAATAATATAATTATTGTTTGTAATTTTCTACAATCCATAATATTAAAAATAATATAATTATTGTTTATGATTTTCTACAATCCATATTAAAAATAATCTAATTATTGTTTGTAATTTTCTACAATCCATAATATTAAAAATAATATAATTATTGTTTATAATTTTCTAGGGCCAGAAGATCCATAATATGTAACTTCAGCAAAAACAACATTAACATAATAGGAATTCAGGATAAAATAGAAAAGCTTGAAAGCATGCACTATATATATAAAAATTAACAGCTATCTGTAACAAAAGATGAGACATTTTGTAACATACACACAGTACACACACACACACACACAAAGAATACAAAGATGTTTTGATGAATATTTTGCAAATTTATTTCAAACTAAATCAATACAGTGAAAACAATGAAACCAAAATATAATTATTGTGTCCTGTCACACTAACCTACAGACAAAACAAAACCTTCAAAAAATAGTTATAGCATGAAATCACAAACATGAAAAGAATGATGAACTGAAGAAAAATTAAAACACAATTATTATAATTAATTAGACTAAAATCCTGCTTTGAGTCTATTAACATTTACTCTTTACTAATATAAATATAAAGTGAAAAGGTGTTTCTTCGTGATCAGCATGTAAATATAAATAATTTTATTAAATAGCAGTCCACGCTTAGCAGCCATTTTGAATGAAATATTTATTGTGTTCCTAGAAGCATGTACAAGTCATCTAAGAATACATAAGGTTCCATTATACGTGAATAATTATATGTATTAAAACTAACGTTATCTTTGCGCCAAGGTTATTTTTACTAACTAAATTATATAATCAAAATGAATTTAGAAAAATATGTTGACCAATGACATTATTCCACCAATCATAGTTATAAAATGATTCAGTTGTATTTTACATTTTGAATAAGAAAAAAATGTTACACTAACTAAATCAGGAGTGCTAATTAACATTCGAACTAAGTCAAAAATGGAGTAAAAGCCATCTGCATATAAAAGTCATTTTAGGTACATCTATTCACAGAACAAAATAAGGAAAGCAAATGCTCTATTCAGTTATATATATACTTACATCAGTTTGTGTGCTTTCCTGAAACACAAGTAAGGCACACACATAAAAAGCAAGCTGGTAAAAGAGGCAGGAACAGAAATGGATAAAATGGTATAAGTATGAAGCAGACAACACAAACTTAAGATATTTGAAAAAATAATATTGTAAAATAAATAAATAAAAATAAATACACCACTAGTACACTTGCTTTAAATTAAGTATGGAAGGAATAAAAATAATAGTTTATTATTAAGAAATTATATTAGACTTAAAATTAGTACCAGAAATAAAAATATAAAAGAGAAGTGTAAATTTTGTTATTAAAAAATGAAATGTTAAAAAATATTAGTTTAATACACAAAAAACATATGCAAGTATTAAAACTATAAGTGCCCTTTTATGGATTAGCCAGTTTGAATATTTTTTTGTAGCCCGTCTGTGAGTTGAACATGGACCTTCCACCATCATTATTGAATATGATTTAGGACCAGAAATTGTTCCCCCTAAGGCTAAGTAAATAGGTTTTCAGGTGTCAAACCTAAAATTCTGTTATAATTGTGATCATAGCATCAATCTACATCACCAGATATGATGTCATTCACTCTAGTTTGTTTACCATAAGATAAATAATTTCTTAATATTTTTTTTTTTTTTGTCTTTGTTCCAAAAATATAATTAGTGCACAAAAGAAAGCAAATCATTAGCTTTGTGTTTGTGCTAAATTTTTCGACGTGTCTTAGTATTTTTATACACAGATCAAAAGTTCTGACAATAGTAGATTATAATATCTACTCAATGACAACAGAGGGTATATCAGGACTTTTGCTAAAAGTGTTTACAAGTACTGAGGAATGTCATAAAAATGTTTGAACACAAACACAAAGCTAATGATTTACTGTCTTTGATACACTAATTATTTTTTTGGATCCATGAAAAAAAAAATGCAAATATTCAGAAAATACTTGGAGATGGTAAAAATCTAGCAAATAATGTCACATCTTGACTGATGTATCAGAAAATAAATCTGTTGTTACTATCAAATTTAGTCACTTTGACACAAAATCAAATGTGAGCTAGCCTCTCACAGGTTTTGAACCACAGTTTTCAGCTTGAGAGTCCGATGTCCTACCACTGAACCAATGAGGGTCACTATTAAGTGAGATGCTAAAACTTGCAAAAACTAAAAATAATAAAATAAACCTACACGTTAATACTGTACTATAATAAAATATTAAAAATAAAATAAAATAAATAGAGTTAAAAAAAAAAGGTGAAATATGCACACAACTCACCGCTGTATCTTTCTTTGTCCTTGTGCGTGGAGGAATGACCGGTGGAGCATCAACAATAGGTGATTCACCGTTTACAGAATGTTTTACATCACCATTTTCATGGGTGCGAACCTTGGGTGGAAGTGCTGGGGGCGTCTCTTCCTCAGCAGGTAAGTCTATTGGTGGACGAGTCAGGGGGTCAAGTGTCAACATGCGGTCAATAAGTCTTTCAACATCCGGTCCACTATCCAATAGTGACTCTTCCTCTTTTTTGCCATCTAACTCAACTAACATGCTAGCAGGCTGAAAGTTTAAAAAATAGTTTGTTTTACATACCAGTTTATTTGGTTTAAATATATATAATAAGCAGTTTGGAGTTAGATAACAGGCTAAACCTTATATTAACAAAACATCACTAATCAGCTGACATTGCTTAATTTTGAAGCTGCTAATGCACTTTTTCACAGATAATTTATTTATTACATTTTAAGTTTAAATATTAAGTGTTTTCCTTGAAATAAAAGAGATGACAATATTTTAGCCTGAACTAGTTCATGGTAAAATATGTATAGCAGTTCCTCCCCTCCGAAAAAGTGGTCTTAACATCTGTATTTGTTGGTACAATGATTTAAACTTACTTCAACACATTTAGTCAATCTCTGATGGATTGGTTTAAACAAGAGTCAAGTATATAGGATACACAGATAGTATAATTATTTAATTATCCTCCCCAACAAAACAAATCAAATATTAGAGGGTCAAACTATGGTTAATAAATATATTTTATCTAAAAAATCAGTACAAGAGCTAATTAAAAAGATTAAACTATATACAATATATATAAGAAATAAATAAGACTGGCATATAAGAAGAAAGACAAAAGTATAATTACCTTTGGAGGTGGAATAGGTGGCAGCAGTTGTAATGTTGACCTGTTAAATCAAAATGACAATGTTATGTTTGTGTATGTTCATACTAAACAACTTTTTTCTTTTCTTTAATCACACCACTGATTTATTAATCATCGGCTACTAGATATCAAACATTTGATTATTTTGACATGTAATCAGGTGTGAACCAGCCTCCAATGAGTTTCGAACCACTGTCATCAGCTTGAGTCCAACGTTCTACTGTTGGAGAACCAAGGCTCACTCCTCATACAATAAAGAATTGCCAATTATCACTAAATATTCGTGTTAAGCACTGACAAATGATATGACTGTTTTGTGTATGATAGACTTTTATAAGTTTTAAACACTGTAACACGGATAAGATGTCACAGTAAATCAGGGAACAATATTTTGAAATCTGAGGTAAACGGATGTCGGTTTACGTGCCTTTTACCTGAATTCGGTTACGTGAATTATATTGGCATAACCCATGGGTTACCTGATCGGTTACCTCAAAATTATGTTGAAATTATGGTTTAAATACATAATTTTTAGCTCAAACGAGTTAAAAGAAAATACAAAATAAAAATAATTTATATAAATGTTTTTTTTAATGTTTGCTAAAATTAGCTGGGTTTTTTTTTAAATGAACGCTTCCAGATTACTTTTTTTGTTTCGCGCTGTCCAAGATACTTTCACTTTATCTATAGTCATGTTCCAAATGTTTGTTTTTTAAAGCTCATTCTGCGATATGGGTATTTAAAAAAAATTGTAAGACCGACCTGTTTACGTTAAAACCGATTTCAACATTTGTAAAATTATAGGCAATCCAATATTATGTCAGCATAATTATATTACGAAAGATGAAATAGCAGCAGATAATTTAGCTGTCCTCAGCATCAATGCACATTTCATTAAAACGTTTGGTTTGACTCTATACTCAGCATTTTTAGTTTAGACCGGTCATAAGTTACAACTGTTGCAATATAATGTTGTCTACTGGTTCGCTGTGCATCAAGTATCTAAAAATCAGTCTAAAACATTTGCCAAAATAATTGTACGCATGTGTGAATAAACTTCCTGTAATTGCAAAGTTTGCAAGTTTTAATTTCTAAACATCTAAAGGACACGACGTAAACAATTTGTGGTTTGTGTAAATTTAATTTTGCGTAACCGACACGTGAACAGAACAGCGGTTAGCGTGAAATATTGTGCCCTGTAAATCATGAAAGTGAAGTGTCAAGAAATTAATGCCATATGATAAGGTTATACTAAAATACATATTTTTCTATTAATGTCAAGCAATTTTAAATACCAGTATGATATTGTAGGTAAAATTAAAATATATCAATTAATTACTGTGTTTATGTAGTTCTCACATTTTCACATTAATATTTGATTTTGAAGCAAACAAGATTTATTATTCTTGTGTGGATATGATATTTATGGAGCATGTTGATTGAAAATATATGGATACTAAAAAAGACATCATTAACATGGAGCTACAAATGATTAATTTCATACATTAACTTTCATGATCTTTAAGTAGATTAATGTCAACTTTATCAATGTATCAACAGCAAAAATGGGTCTAACAATCACTGCAAATATCATCAAAAATGGAGACAGCTAAACAACTCATTCCTGAACTGCCTGCGCTGTAATAAATACAGCAACACAAAAACCAACACGACGTTTCTACAGCAACACTCAACCTGCATACTTTATGTCAATATCAGCATTACGTAACATTTATACAACTTATTCCATCATGTAATGTCATATTTGTTTAATAACAGAACACGTACACTAACCATTCCTAGACACAAAGGAAGCTGTGATAGCAAGCAGGTGTGTCAAGTTTCTCAAATACAATCATGTAAGTTTAAATTGATTCATAAAACAGAGGTCCCTTGGGCTCAGTGACATGTTTCTTTTCTGGGACCTCAACATAAAAACCAAAGGTTCCAAAACTACTGAAGAGTTGCAGAAACAAACTTGGCATCAAAGAAAGAAAAACAAAAGTGTTCAGTCTTAGTTGTTTATCTTTAAATTATTTTATACAAAATAAATTAATTCTACCTTTTATGGTATTAAAAAAGTTCCCTCACTTTTTGTTTGTACCTGACCAGCCTATGTAACCAAAATACTGAGATCTTCAAGAAACAATATCTCTATTTTGTTAAGTTCAACTAATGTTTTATTATGTTCTATATGCAAATATTGTGTATGCAGTACATTCCTGAATTATCATGTTTCTTATTATATAGATAAAAATCTATGCTTATAAAATTGCCATAGAAATTTTAACCAAACATTAAATTAATTAATCTTGAATGGAAGAATATATATATGAAAATAGAATGCATAAATGAACTTAATAGGTGATAACAAACAGCTTTCCTATGTGGCCTTATTAAATGCATTAAGATGTCCAAATTCTATTATTCATAGACATGAGGTTATCAGAGGTGCCAAGTTGATAAGAGTGTGAGTAGAGAGATGTCCTTACTACACAAAGTATAAATAGGGAGAAGCAGCATGGTCGAGGCATGCAGAGCCGAGCTGAGGGGATGGTGTGAGAGGTGTGTTATACCCCTTCCATTAGAAAAGGGTAGGTAGCTTCCCCCAACATTTAAAAAATAAAGTAAAATGGTGATTTCTGACATAAAAATATAATAATTTGTCTTGGCAAAAATAACACTGGTTCACATTCACAAAAGCTGGAAGCCCAAACATTGGATATAGTCACTTCCTGTTGGGTGGCCAATTAGAAGAGTTCTATTATATTCTTCTTGTATAGCCTTACTGGCAAAATAAACAAAATATATCGCTGTCTTACTACTGTATCAGCAAAAAAATATGAAAAATATGCTTTAAAAAACCCAAGCTAAAATGATTCTTTGACAAGAGATTACAAATTAGAAGTGGGAAATTGGGCGATTGGGGTTATTTTCCTATATTTCAGTGAGATCTCCCACCAAATTGGGAGACTTGGCACTTCTGGGTTATTCTTAGTTAAATAAGTTCAAGAAGGACATTAAAAAAAAGAAAAACAAAACCCTGAAAAGTTGCTGTTTTGTTTGTTAGCTTTGACAGGTGTTTGGAAGTGAGCTACAAGAGGTAAAGAAGTTAGGAGACTGGAGACTGGAGGGTAGGAGAAGAAATACAGTAGTGTGTTATACAGATTGAACTGACTCGCTTACTGTTGAGAAGAAAGATTTTCCTCCAAAACAATACTATTCTGATGAGCCCTGGAATGCAGAAAGAGAAGCTCAGAACCAGAAAACCCAATATTAAATTCTAAACAAGGTGTCAGAGATTTTCATTTTATATTTATTCTTCAATGTAATTATACAAAACTGAAGTCAATTAGTAAAGTAAAATCTCAATAATGATTTTCCCTTTTATTCATAATTTTAAATTTTCAAATTAATTAATTTTATAAAAACATATTTTAGTAGCTGAATCAAATGCTGGTTATATACCAGCACATTTACAACTGACAGATGACAAACGCTTTTACAAATAAAACAATGAATGACATAAAAACTATGTTACAGTATTTATAACATTTCATTAAAAAAATGTTTTCTGTTTTATGACAAACAGATCACAAGACTGTATTTCAAAAAGTATTAATTTAGAAATGTTTATGTAACATGAATAATGTACCCTGTTATATCACTGTAATTAAAAATAAAAGTTTACTTTAACACTAACTTCAAATAACCTATGTATTAATTAATAATACAGTTCAGTGTAGACATGTACCTACAAATCAATTTGTAAAAATATCTTTTAATCATTACATCATTTATTTAAATTCTTTATCATGTGTAAATTTCATTTATAAAATAGTTATTATGAATTTATTTCAAACATTTTCAGTTGATTATGTTGCAAAACATGACCGGGTTTTAACAGTATAGTTAGTAAGCAGAATATAGGTGAAAGATTCGCTACGTATTTCTAAATATTCCTACTATTTGTTAGTGTCACGTGCATCCCCCTGTATAATGAGCATGTCACCAAGAACAGACACTACAGTGGTGTTATGCCAGTGATAAATACCTCTGTAATAGTTCTTCCTCTACACACTCTAATAATGACCTGCTAAAAAGGAAAGTCGTTTCAGTAATCAATAAACAACCTGGAGATATAAATATTTATTACAGGAACTCAGCAATATTTAAAAACTGGTTACATGAAACATACAAGTTTACTACTCATAATGACCTGCTACAAAAGAGATATAGTGACATTATTTAGTTTCTTAGAAGTAACATGCTTGTATACTGCTTCAGATTAGGAATCATGCAGCCATGCCTATATGATCTAAAGGCATTTGCAATTGATGCAAACTAATTTATCCTAGAATAATTATTACTCAAGATCCAGATTTCAAGATTATTTGTATAGATGTAAACAATTTAAACCTAAAGCTATTATTACTCATATTACTCAGATTTCAAGATTATTTGTATAGATGCAAACAATTTAAACCTAAAGCTATTATTACTCAAGTATTATTACTCAAGATCCAGATTTCAAGATTATTTGTATAGATGCAAACAATTTAAACCTAAAGCTATTATTACTCATGATCCAGATTTCAAGATTATTTGTATAGATGCAAACAATTTACACCTAAAGCTATTATTACTCACGATCCAGATACAAAATTATTTGTATAGATGCAAACAATTTAAACCTAAACCTATTACTGCTCAAGGACCAGATTTCAGGATATTTGTATGGATGCAAACTAATTTAATGCCAAAATAATTATTACTCAAAATCCATATCTCAAGTTTATTTGTAAAGATGTAATCAATTTAACGCTAGAACTATAATTGATCAAGAACCAGATTTATAAATATCAGCATAAATTCACACTATTTAACCCTAGTATAATTAATGCTCAAAATGCAATTTCACACTATAAAATGCAAACACTTTACCACTATAACTATTTATGCTTAAGAACCTGATTTCAAGATAACTATAGGTATATCACGATATGTTTTATTATTAAGTTTTCTATCTTGCTTGACACTCTCAATACAATACAGATATATATAATTACATATATATAGTTTTCTCTACACACCTGCTATCATCACAGCAAACCTCAAATGACTTTCAAAAATTTAATCAACAATAAATGCAACACCCCCCCAAAAAACAAATATCCTAACATCCCTTACAGTTATAATGTTTAAAACAATTGTCAGCAATATTTTTTAAAACATTTTTTTTTATATAGCAACTGTTACAAATAAAGTGCTAAAAAATGTTTTGCTAGCAATGCAAGTAACATGGATACAATAATCATATTAAAAATATTGATAAAACATCAGAATATGAAATAAGTATTTTGTAAAGCATACATTATGATTTACTCATCAAATATTTATGAAACCAAAATTTGAAATGCTGTTTTTGAAATGTATTTCATGTTGTGAATACTGAAATTCACCTAATAAAACATACACAGGTCCAGGCTTGGAAATCATTATTTTAGTTCAGCTGGTCAAAATGTCCAGCATGAGTCAATTTGTGCTGGACATTAAAGGAAATGTTCCTGACATACAGTTTAATATGAGCAATTTAAACAAAATACACAATTTAGTTTTTATGGTGTATGCTTTTTATTATTTAATTCTTCACCATTTATTCAACAGACACAAGATGCACCAAGCTGACTTCATACAGAAATGTTATTTTTACTAAAAGTTAAAATATGAGAGTTGGACAAAATGACCGACACGATTAACTTTGTGACTGTCAAATCTTCCAAAATTACAAATTTGTACTGGTCAATGTCCTTGACCACCCACTTATTTCCAGGCTTGCTATTCCAAAATGCATTATACATAACTTTTTGAGTAGTTTATATATAAAACAATGGTTGTGAGACCTATGATAACACCTGAAATGTGTTAGCAGCAGAGCCATCGACAGCAGTGGCATGCCCTGGGGCTGCGCGCAGCACAGGGACTCCTGGATACTGGTGATTAATAAATCTTATATAAAAAAAATTAAGGCCTCTGGGCACATGCTCCTGATGATCCCTCCCACCTCTCCATGGGGTTGGCTAGTAGTACAAGTCTTGATGCAATAGATGTAAAAACAAATGCAGAAAAAAAAGATTTTTTTTTTTTTGATACAAGCATAGATCACACTCTTTTGCACTATGAGATTAAATATAACATAAGGGCAGTATTTAAAATCCCGTTTTCCTCATAACAGTGAATTTTTTTTTTTTTTTTTTTTTTTTTTTAATGACTCCACAAGTGTACATTGATTTGTTAATCATCAGCTATTGGAAAATGGTGTCGTTAAACAAAACAAACAATATTTGTCAGATTTCTATAGAATGAAAGAATAAATAAGAAAAATCTTAAAACTGGGGAATAAATGAGTAATTAATAACAATTTTCTTATCTTTAAAGTAAGAAGAAGCTCAAAGGGATGTAATCCAGCTGTCATGACAAAAAGACTAGCAACATTCTGATTGATATGTTCCATTAGTTTCTCTTTTTGTTTAGTCTGGCCTAAAGCAGAATGTCACTAATTATCTTTATCCCCTGTTTTACACTGTCCATCTGTCTTCCCTGACACCCACACCTGGTCATTTGATTACAAGTCTGTGCCCACTAGTTGATCTCACAGATCTATCACCTTGTTTTATCTTCTACATTATAGTCAGGTTCACTATGTTAATCAAAACAATTTAATTCAAAACCCTTGAAGATTAGCAAATCTAAACATTTTCTGAAAGATTATAGCACAAGGAAGCAGAAAATCATTGTTTACCTTTGTGTAGATACATATGTACCTACATGGCTGCCATTTTTAAAAACCTGCTGCTGCCACATAGGCTACTCTTTCCGATAAGCAGCCAGCAATTATTTATGTTCTCCATCCCACAGACAGGACAGCACATACCACAGCCTTTGAAGAACCAGTTGTGGACCACTGGTCACCTACAATGTACACGTAAGTGCAGAAAACTGTGTGAACCACAGTGGTCCAGCAGTAGAACAGCAGACTCTCAAGCTGATGACAGTGGTTCAAAACCTGTTGGAGGCTAGCTCACACATGACTATGTGTTAAAGTTATCAAATGTTTACCAAATTAACAAATCAATGTGCTTTAGTGGTGTCATCAACATTTAAAAAAAAAAATTGACATTTAGGATTAAGAGCAGTGCTTGTGACAGAGCCGGGGAGTGGGATGTAGCTCAAATGGTAGCGTGTCCACCTGTGAAGTGGTCAGTCATCAGATTGATCCTTCTCAGTGGACTTATTTTCCATTCCAACCAGTGGTCCACAACTGGTTCATCAAAGGCATTGGTATGTAATGTCCTGTCTGTGGTACGGTGTATATAAAAGACCCCTTGCTGCTTATTAGAAAGAGTAGCCTATGTGGCAGCAGTAGGTTTCCTCTAAATAAATATGTCACAATGATCATGTAATTGACGTCCAATAGCCAATGTGCTCTAGAGGAGTTTTTAAATAAAACTAACTTTACTTTACTTTTTCTGACCATGCCATGTGTGGAACAGGAAATAATAACCTTTTAAGAACACCTGGCTTCATCACCAATTTGACAGTAATTCAATATTGCCTTCTGCAGAGATACAGATCTGAACAGGATAATACTGATGTAATTTTACATCTCTAATTTAAAAAGGAGCTTTGGGCATCAATGTAATTTCCTCAGATTGTATCTGGCCCACAAGTTATGTAGCTGTATGGAGAGAGTGGCTCTCCCATGTTAATTTAATACTCTAAATACATCTATATCTGTATCCATCTATCTTTCCTGACCCACACACCTGGATATTCGATTACAAGTTTATGCCCACAAGCTCATCTGATAGATTCGGCCATCTTGTTTTATCTTTGACATCACCCGGGGTTACTGGCCAATACCTACCATCTGTCAGATATCCAATTAAAATTGTGAAATAAATCCAATTAAATGGAGCTGATTCGTAGGTGTTGGGTTCAAATCTTGTTAGCTGGTGGTTGTATTTATTTTCTACTTATATCCAATTTAATATGTACATTTTAAACAAAACTCACAATTTAGTTTTTATGGTGTATACATTTAATTTTTTTATTTTTCCTAATTTATTCAACAAACACAAGCTGCAGGAAGGCAACATTATACAGAAATGTAATTTTTATCAAAAGTTCAAACATGAGTGTACATGTAGGCCAAAATGACCGACACAATTAACTTTGTGACTGTCAAATCTTCCAAAAGGACAAATTTGTACTGGTCAATGTCTTTGACCACCCACTTATTTCCTGGGCACACAACTCAGGTTCCTATGCTGTCTGTCCAGGACAGAGGTTAGTATTAGTAGGAGACACGAAACCCACTGCTTTTCTATAAACAGCAAGGGATCTTTTATATGCACTATCCCACAGACAGAA
>JAULBS010080999.1:0-19152 GCA_032355785.1 Symmetromphalus regularis | reverse complement strand
TGTGTGTGTGTGTGTGTGTGTGTGTGTGTGTGTGTGTGTGTGTGTGTGTGTGTGTGTGTGTGTGTGTGAGTGTGTGTCGGATGGAATGCTCAAAGTAATATGTTTGAATTACCTAGATAGATGCAAAATAAATATTTCTCGTAATGGCCAATTTGGCCTAAACAAATGAAATAATAAAGGCATTTCATGGACATTTTATTCCTAATTGCACACCTAATTTATTCAGTGTGTTTGAATTAGAAAACCAAACACAAATGACAACAAAATAAACCTGTTATGCGTTTCAATCCAATGTATAGCCTGAATAGCACATGCAATCAATACTCTCAACTCTACCCATCTGTTAGTTCCCATGGCCAATCGTAACAAGAAAATGATTGCACTCTAATTACCGAGTCAAACAATTAAAATCATATTTATATACACAATTATTAAATACACTGCCCAACATTTGTTAAAGTAAATAAAAGCAAAATATAATGATGAAGGCTGGAAATCAATTGTGAATTATCGCAAACAAAAGCTATCTACTGTTACATAATATTTCTGTAACTCTAAAATAATATATTAAAATTGTTAATTGGATTAATTTAGTCTTAAAAGCTTCTGTCTTACTTGAAATTAGATGTGGTTTTTTTTTTAATCTTAAACTATGGAGCACATATTTCTTTTAAAATATATCGCTATTTTGTTTTACGCCGTCATTTTTGTATGAGTCATTTTGATAAAGTTGTATATAACAATTCTTTAAAATAAATATTCTCAAAGTTTGCTAATTCAGCGTCAAGTAAAGTGTGAGCATCCATGGTCCATTGGTAAGACATCGGACGCTCAATCTGAAGACAGCGGTTCAAAACCCGTCGGAGGCTGGCTCACACATGACTATGTATCACCATGTTTGACATCAAATAGCCGTGTTTAATAAATCAATGTGCTCTTGTGATGTGGAATAAAAAACACAAAATAAAAAACAAACATTGTAAACAAAACTGATAATACTAATAACAATGAAAGTTAACCCTTTATATAGTGATTAACGTATCTATAGGTAACGTCTGATGAAACATTGATTATTACAATAAGAAGCAAGGACTGTGACACTTCAAGTGTCTAAAAGTCATTAGTCATGCAGAGTTATGAGACTGAACTAATACAGTGATTATTGTATTGTGAAGTGCATAGTGCGTTCTTATGGTGATGTGTCCACACAAAGACACCACTCTCCATAGAAATGCATCTCAGTTTTATTCAGTTCCTGTACGTCATCAAGTAGTTGAAATGCTTCAAGGGTGACTGTTTCAGCTCAAGGAAACCACATTGCAGTAGAGCAGCGTGCCAAGCAGTAGCAGCAGGTTAACGGTAAGAGCCATTCCAATGCGCATGCTCATCCTTAACCGGTGAAGCACCTGAGAAATACCACTGACTAGTCATTAGCAACAAAAGAATCCATCACATTCAGAAACCAGTGCATGGAAATGAACTAATGTCTGCCACTATTATTCATTTCTTTCAAAGACTCGAAGGACGTTTTAGCGTCAAATAACACAATAAAACCTCTATAGGTAAATGCATCCAGACCAAGAGTTTGATTTCTATACTATCTGAAAATGTTTTTGTTTTTTTCTTTATATGAGTTCAGATGGACTATAACGAAAGATTTTAATAACTTGATAGGGACTTAGAATATCTCTGGCAATATAAAATACTAAAACGACTTACATGTTTATTGTTAAAGACCTGAGTCTAAGTTTACATTTCAAGAGCACGGGGTACTGTGTCTACCTTCTGTAAACTCGTCGCTAATTCTCACGAATCATCTCACCAATTCATATTCTACTATATTTACTGTAGCTTTAGGAGAAAATAAAAAAGACTAGCACGTTCATTCTAAACACAAAATTGTATTATCTAGTTGTACATTATTATTGTAACCCATTCATTAATTTTCACTTAGTTATACATTGTTATTGTCACCTTTTCGCCGATTCTGACCTAGTTGTATATTATTATTGTCACCCATTCGCATATTGTCACTTAGTTGTACATTATTATTGTCACCTATTTGCCGATTGTCACCTAGTTGTACATTATTATTGTCACCCATTCGACGATAGTTATCTAGTTGTACATTATTATTGTCACTCATTCGCCGATTGTTATCTAGTTGTACATTATTATTGTCACCCATTCGCTGATTATCATTGTACATTATTATTGTCATCTATTTGCCGATTGTGACCTAGTTTTATATTATTATTGTCACCCATTCGCCGATTGTGACCTAGTTGTACATTATTATTGTCATCTAATCGCCGATTGTGACCTAGTTTTACATTATTATTGTCACCCATTCGCCGATTGTCACCTATAGTCTGTTTACGCTACTTGGAACATGGAATGTTTTCGATTACTTTAGTTTGCGTGAACCTAGGCGAAAAAGGACTAGAGTTTTGGAAATAACAAAAATGTCCTATGTTCCAATTTTTTTCATTACTTTGTTCAATAACAATTTAAAATATTACCCATTCAACATAGGCCATAGCAATTCCAATTGCTCCCATTTTTTATATAACTTTTTTTTTAAATATAATTTTTAATTTTGTCTTTCTTTCTTTTCCCAACAAAAAAAAACATGTCTCACTTTTTTTAAGAATCCCCACCCAAAAAATCCCTCTTTTAGATACTTGGAGAGTGGCGGACAGATTCTATAATCGTTCCTTTTTTTTTAGCAGGCACTAATCCAGGATAGAAAAAGTGAGAGAAGTGACTTCTCCCTTCCCATAAGAAATGGGAAAAGTTTGATAAAAATGGGAGAAGTGAACCTACCAAAAACAAAAGGTATTTATTATTAATTTTTTTGTCATGTAGGCTTATGAACTTTTTTACAGGAAAGATTTTTAAAATTAGTTTTTATATTTAAATTTAACCCAAAACAATTAACTATTAAACATTCTTTTAATAATAATTTTTGTTTTGTTAATTTTTTTGTTTAAATCATTTGATGGGGAAACCTCTGAGCTTTATCTTTTATCTCCATTTTTGAATGGTCTACCCGTTTTGCGCACAGAACGATATGAATCTAAAACACGTTTTTGTTACGTTTTCCACAATCACCAGACAATTATTTTTAATTAATATGTAATAATACAATAAATAGAATCATCAACCATATTACTTGAATAGATATGTCACTGAAAGTATTTACTACTGACAAGAAACGAAGTGAATTGAAACCGCGTAATCTTTGTAGTTGCCAGAATCACAACATAATTATTTCCTGCAAAAGCATCCGGTTTCCAAAATAGCTATAAGAGTAGCAATTAACCAATCAAAACCATTGTCTTAGAAACTATTGAACTCATTGCGGTGTTCGTATTTTAGCAAAGCTAAATTAAAAGCATGCATACAGACCAATCAACTACGGCTTTGAACATTAGCACTGAGTCAACAGGCGACACATTTTTAAGTGCATCTCTTGCAAAGTAACTAGAATTCTTATTCATATTACAGCGACTTTGACTTCTCACTACTGCTAACAAATTGGCGACTTAGGCAAACTTTCGGTGAAAAAAAACCCATTATATGCAGGCTAGATTAGTGCCTGCATAGTGTAAAGCTCTATTATATTTGACAACAGCAACATACATGGCAGATGACATCATTACAAAGTGAGGTAACTGACATTCCGAACATCTCGGTCATTTCTGGTAATATTCATATCTCGTTCATTGTTTTTGCTTTAATAAATAAATCTTTGCAAATATGACATTGATATTAAGTTATGATAAATATATTTATAAAATAATAACAGTGTACCATAAAAATACATTATACAAATAATTACCTAACATCCCCATTCTATATTATGGATTTGTCCGATGTCTGCATAATTGCGGTCAAATTAACTCGAAATGCCAAAACAATACTTTTGACTGCTGTTTAAACAATGGACACATCAATCCAGAGAAAAAATAGGAATTTGTTTTATTTAGAAAAATATCAACATTAATGAGGTAAGTTATATATTTTGTTTTTTTGGTCAAAAACCATGTTCCAAATAGCGTAAACAGACTATAGGCTGAGTAAAGGTGACCAAAAAAAAAAAAAAAATGTTGTCAGAGTTTGTTTGACATCCTAAGTCTAAGTTTATTTGTAATTTGGTGGTTAAAATAAAATCTGTAGTGAAAAGTATGCAAATAATTTTAATATGAATGTCTCTTTGTTTTCATAACAAATATCATCTTTTGCACTAACCATGAAACTGAATGATTTGTAAACAGTGAAGTGTGTGCACCCATGCCATGGCATGAGCCATGTCCAGTTTTTGGTAAGAAAAGTTTTGTATAAATTTGTTTTTTTTTGGGGGGGAGGGGCGTATCTCTGTTAAGTCTTTGCAACATATTAATTATAAGGTTGTATTAAATTATGCTTTTTCAGAAGTTAGCTGTGAAACAGAATTGTTATGTGAAGCAGACATATTCTATGTACGTCGATGGAAAATTATCAGACTGTAGAACGACTGGGGAGTGGATCATGTGGAGCTGTGTTTCTGGTTCGACATGTACATTTAAAAAAGTAACAACATATACAATATGTACATTTACAATATAATCTTAGTTTTTTAAATTATTACATAAGATATACAAGATTACCATCCAAAATGATGTAGAAATATTTGCTTTTATTTGTCAATCATTAAACTTGTAATTCATCCCATGAATGATGATGTATGTAACAGTGATAGTTCGGTTTGGTGATGTGTTTAATATTGTTTCAAAATACTGCATTAATACATATTACATGTACGTATGAATTTTATTTTCACTTTTCTTTATTAAATAGGAATAATTGTCTATTTTATTATGTATTATGGCTAACTTCAGACTTTTTGCCCTGAAAAAGATTGAACTGGATGAAAAAAGAAAAACCAGAACCAAAGAAGCTGTTCTTAAAGAAGCAAGGTGCTTTTAAAATTAATTGCCTTTTAATGGCATACACGTGCATGTATTAAATTTGCTAAATGGTCATTCTCAAATGTAAGCTTTTTCCTTTTTGTACATTTAATATTTTAAATTTTTTATTGTTTTAAAATTAAAATGGATATCCAGATATTAATGTTCAATATAAGACACTGGAGTTTGACATCAGAATGTCTTTACAAATATTTTGACTGACCATTGATAAGATTAATTAATCTGAACTGAACTAAGTTTGGCTATTTCTTGTACAACTAACAACTAGTCAATTACAGGGTTCTGTTTTGTACTTAATACCTATTAAGGTAGAAATATGTCATTCTAGATTTGCAAACTGATACATTGATCATGTTTTATTCAGTATTCTGTCCAAGTTGAAACATCCACACATTGTGGCATACCATGAGTCATTCTTTGAAGAAAAAGATGCTGCGAGTTTGGTTATAATTCAGGTAAGTCTGCTTTTCCATTTCATTGTGCAGTGTGTATCATAATTATTATTGGTCATGATAAATTTCAATATCAACTTTTATTATACACCTATATGTGTATTCCAATCAAATTTGTTCAATAGCATCACGTGATCGATCATTAATTTATGATAATGTACAGACAAAACGTTTGTGGACGGAATGGAAAAGGCCGACGTCACAGAAAATCTATATTGGAAGTGTGTGCACTAATTGGGTAGTTTGTAATATAAGTGACGTCATTTTACGGGAAATGCTGTCATGAAAAAAGCATATTGGATGTTACGGAAAATCTATATTGGACGCACGTGCACTAATTAGCTGCATTAAAGGGATGTCGTCTGTTTAGCAAATGCCACATGAAAGGGTGGGGCACGATTTCAAAATGCTATCGGATGAAGCCTTCAATTTATTTATTAAAAATCAAATGCCACAAAACACAAAACAAAGTTAGACATAAACATTTTTACTAACTGGATTAAATAAATGTAAGTGAAGAAAAAACCAAAATTGAAAATTAACCTCTATAACCATGTTCCAAGTTGTTCAAACAGACTATAGCTGAACTGAAACATTGGCCATGCCTTGTTTATAAAATAAACATGTTTCAAAGATACCATCATGGTGTATTTTAAAGTCGACAAAGAACAAAGTGTTAAACTTCTACCACATCATATCAAAATATTGCGGCCGCTCAAAAGAAAAAGAAAAGTTTTGTTCTGGCTACATTAATCTTTCATTATTTTATTGGCCGTTTATTGTATAAAGTCCCCAGCTCTGTTAGTATCTATTTAATTTATTTGTTGTGGCCTCAAACATCAGAGTTTGTTATTGGGGTAAATATTGGAATGAGTGAAAAAGAGGTGAAAACACAATGTAAGGCAAATAGTTTTCTCCCGATTTATCATGATGTCATAATTTGCAAGTTGTATGACGTCATGTCTGGCGAAGTAAAAATTCAGTCAAGTCAAACAAGACAATTATTAATTAGGTGCTTCAAACTAACTCACAAATTTATATGTAAATTATGTTAGGTTTACGGGGATACAGAAATGAATATTGCATTTAAAACTAAATAAATTACTTTTCAGATGTATAATAAAAAGGTTATTATACAAATTTGTGTCCAATATGGAATTTGATTGTACTCATTCATGTTGTGGTGTAAATTCGTATTGGAATCCTATGGCTTCTCGTCCAATACGGATTTACACCACAACAAGAACTCGTACAATAAAATACCATATTGGACACAACATTGTATAATAACCTTATATTAGTTTTCACAGATCTAGAATAAAAGTATTGTAAATATCGTCACCTATATATTATTTGTAGAAAGATTTTTTTCCACTGTATTTTTATTTATTGCATTTTTGTCTATCACATAGGATTACTGTGATGGAGGTACTCTAGCTGATAAAATAGCTGAAGCAAGCAATGTGAGTATATTGTAATCATATATTTATTTATTGCGTTTTTGTCTATCACAAAGGATCACTGTGATGGAGGTACTCTAGCTAATAAAATAGCTGAAGCAAGCAATGTGAGTATATTGTAATCATATATTTATTTCATGGCTTTAGCAGAGACTGAAATATTTTCATTTTGTCTCTTTTGTTTTAAATGAAAATACATTTATGTTATGTGCCATTAAAACATAAAGATTTAACTTTAAATTAAAAAAAATTGCTCTTTTTTCCATTCCCATTTTTAGCCTTTAATATTGACGAATAATCTTGCTGTTTTACTGCACATTCCAGTCATTGTCTCTCCAAATGAGATGGCCGTCTCTTTTATGGACATATGTTATAAACCTTTCATTTCCCAGAAAGTGTTTTCTTAGCCAGACCATCTAATATTTAAAGCTAATTAATACAAAAACTGGATTTTAGAACCATTGCCCAGAACTGACTACATAAATAATGCATGTTGTGTGTGAGTTGTAAAAAATATAAATAAGTAAGGCGTATCAGTATATAATAATCGTTCTTACTGTATTATTTTTCAGAAACAATGTCACTTTGAAGAAAAACTAATTATGCAGGTTATACTTTTTTTTTATTATTACTACACTGTCAAATAATTATTATCTTTTACTAAATTGATAATTTAATTATGTTAACAATGATCTTGTACTACACTGTCAAATAATTATTATCTTTTACTAAATTGATAATTTAATTATGTTAACTATGATGTTGTACTACACTGTCAAATAATTATTATCTTTTACTAAATTGATAATTTAATTATGGTAACAGTGATGTTGTACTATACTGTCAAATAATTATTTAATACTTCCTGTGTATTAACCAACATCTTCGTCAAGGGCAAAAATCACTTCCTGGAAGTGGAGGGAGGTTGGGAGTGGGGGGGGGGGGAACATACCCCTGTTCAAAAAGTGGGGAGACAGAACATCCCCTCGTCCAAAAAGTGAGAGAACGGAACATCCCCCTGTCCAAAAAGTGGTGGGGACAGAGCATCCTGTCCAAAAAGGAGGGATGTCCCACATACTCACCCCAGGATTGACGCCATTATAGACCCCACAGTGTACTTCGGTATATTTGTGCTAAGACCACATGGTTATGTGTTACAATAAAGATTATTATTTAGACATTTTAATTTCAATTTTCAAAGCAAAAAGTTGGGGGGATAATTATATAGGCATCCCCCCTGTCCATGGGATTTATGTCCATGATCTTAGTACTGGAAAATGGGTCGGTTTTTCCTGCTTATTGATACATAAAAAGTCAACTTTAGTGATTTTAACATGTCGTTGCAGTGCTCTACAAAGCAAGTTCAAATTTACTCGTCCCAGGCCAGTAAAGTATAATACCCAATAAAAAAAATATTATTAGAAAGATTTTACTGTAGGCTTATTATTCTTTACTTCAGCTGAGTAAGATCAGACAAGTTAATGTTGTGGGAAGCTGCGTAATGTATTATTCAGTTTTTTTAACTGGCCCACAAAGTGGACCTTGGGTATGCTATAAAAACATTAATTTTAAACCACTGAATACAAAATATATTTTGTTAAAAATATTAATGATTTGGCTCTAGTGGTCCTTCAGCAGTCAATAAAAGTTTGTAAAAATGTCAGCTTCCATGTTGGAAACATCAGTACCCCCCCCCCCACTCCCCCCTCACTCCCATCTCTCCATTTGGTGTTCATTAAAAAACGTCAAATATATGTCGTTTGTTTTAATAGATATACTGTATACTAAAAAAATTTTTTAACATTATTGCTATATAAAAATTATGGGAAAACAAATTTTAAGTTCCGTGATTTTGTCGACACGGTACACATGAAATACTGTGGCCTAATATATTAGATTTTTAAATAGAGTGAATAAAGAAATTTTAATTATATTTTGCTGTTTCTGTCGTGATTTGTTAATGCTATGACCTGATGGATGTTAGTCATTTCATACCATAGTTTATGGTCATTTCATACCATAGTTGTTTCGTACCATAACACTTTGGTCATTTCATACCATAGTCGTTTCGTACCATAATGCTTTGGTCATTTCATACCATAGTCATTTAGAACCATAATGCTTTGGTCATTTCATACTATAGTCGTTTCGTACCATAATGCTTTGGTCATTTCATACCATAGTCGTTTCGTACCATAATGCTTTGGTCATTTCATACCATAGATATTTAGAACCCATTATCTTATTCTTGTCATGGTATGTCACTTCTTATTTTTGATAAATAAATGTTGATTTTCTGGATCCACTTACTACTGTGATAGATTAGTTTTAAGACGAACTGACAAGTAACTAATGGCATTAGGGTTTCTCGTAATAAAATTGTAGGGCCTCTTGTAATAAATTTGGGTGAAGAAAACCATGGTCTTTATTTATTTTTTTAAACCATACTGCATTTGTTTATCTAACACACGGTCTTCATGGGTAATTAAGGTTTTCTGAGAGCAGCTTGCCTTAGAAGATTTTGATGTTATTCTTTGGTAATTAATATAATGATGGACGTGAGGAGTTAAAAGTTATAATATTATCTTTTTCTTGTTCTTTCTTTATTTATTATGGGGTCAGATCTCAATTTATTTGCATTAGCTTAATGTTTATTTTTTAAATCAGTAATTCAACATTTTACTATCTATCATTCACAATAATTCTTACAAATACCGATCGTTGAGGCAGATGTATCTAGGATGTTGTGATGGTGCCAATATATACTTGGTCAGTTGATATGTTTAAAGACTTTTAAAGACGAAATGACCATGGTACGAAATGATCAAACAGAGATGGTACAAAATGACTATGGTACAAGGTGATAATGGTATGAAATGACCAAATAACTTGGGTACGAAATGGTAAAATTGGGTACGAAATGATTATGGTACGAATTGACTGGATGCCAAACTGATCATTCCCTGATGGATCATAGAAGGTTAATGGACAGTCGCCAACAGGCGAATGCAATTTGTTTTTAGACTCCAGTGAGGTTTTTTGGTTACCATGGTGAGTATTTACTCGCCTTTTAGAGCACTGCGTAGATAATGTTTATAAAGCAGGCATGTATAGTAATACAACAGACATGATTAGGGTGAAGAAAGAACAACACTTATGGCCTCATTAATGTCTGTGTTTTGTGCAATTTCTCAGATCAAAATACAAAATATTTCTGTCTCTGTAATGCTTATTTCATGTTTTATATTCAGTTTTTATCATTTGGACATTTTATGTTTATTATTTTTTTTTTTACTGGTTTTCTGTAAAAGCCCGTTAAAAAAAAGAAAGAAGTAAATGTCAGAATGATTAAAAAAAAAAAGAATATAAAATATGAAATAAGCATTGCAGAGACAGAAAAATGTGGTCTGAGATCAAAACTGACATATTCACACCAGATTGAACCGATACTGGATTATACTAATCCTATTTATTTCCTTCAGTAATATAACAAGTGTTTATTGATTATGTATTCATAACAGTGACATGCATTCATGACTTAAATCCAAAAAGTTGATTGCAGAGACAGATCATGGGGAATCTAGATGCCTCCCTTTTGGCAACCGATTACATTTTTTTCCCTCGTTATAATTTAGTCATAATATTAATTTTATTATTAAAAATATCTTTGGACACAATCCTTATATTAATCATTGAAATGTAAATTGAAATCTTTAAATAAAAATTTTTGTGTACTAATTTATGGGGAGGGAGAGTGGGTTTGAAAATTGCTATGCTCTGTACAAATAGGAGAACAAAGAGAATTGTGAATGACCCTCAATAAAATATTCCAAGACGTACTGTTTTGTATTTAGTTCAGCCTTTTAAGACAGTAATTTTCATTATATTAGCATTAAATTATTTATTTTAATGTTATAAAGGTATTATTAGAAACCAAACATAATAATAGTTATTTGATAATTAGTTTGATCTTCTTTTCAGTGGTTTGTTCAGATTATCATGGCTGTGCAGTACATACATTCTAAAAAGGTTTTACACAGGTAACATTGTACAAGTTTATAATGAAATGGGATACAGTTTTTACAGTTGATCACCCACATTCATTTTCTTGTCTTTAAAACATTTTATCTTTTTTTAAAATTATTATATAGAGATAATTGTATTAGTATTAACCCCACAAGACATTAAAAATTAACACTACCTTCTATTCCTTTTGTGAACATTTCTGGGACAGTCCCAACTTAGGCCTAATATAATTTTACTGTACTTCACAATACAGTATGCAACGTCTGAAATTGCCTGCGACAAATGGCAATGCCAATGAGATTGCCGCAGAGTTTTTCATTCTCGCCAGCAATTTCTTTGCCGCGGAATAATTTTTTTTTTTAAGGTCTATTTTTTTTTTAGCAATCTCTGAGTTGGAAACGTGTGAACACTAAAGTTGCCATGGAAAAACACTATTTCTCCATAGCATTTATTTTGCCATGGACATTTTCTTAATTGTAGGGGTTGCAGTATGTGAATAACATTATATTTTGCACTGAAATGTGTTATAATAATGTGTTATAAAGAAAAAGAAAGTTAAGAGATAATTAATTAAGTCATTATGTTTTAAAATGGCCATGAATGATTTGATTATCAAAGAATAACCATGTCAGTTAGGAGTTTGGTCTTTTATTGCTAACCGACATTTAACACTCTTTTACAATGAGATCAGTATTATTGTGGGAATAGATATTAAAATAGGCATCTGGCTCTTTGTCAGTACTTGAAATAAATATTGCTAAAACATCTGTTTAGTGTGTTCGAGCTGACTCATATTATCAGGGGTCCCATTTCTCAGTGAAATCGCTGATATAAGCAAAAACTGAATTTCCACATTAGTGGAAAAAAATCTGCATGAAAAAACCCATCGAAATCTTCCAAAAACTTGAGCAGACAACAGAAACAGATGAGATTTAGCTGTGTGTGTGTGTGTGTGTGTGTGGGTGCATGCGTGGGTGCATGCGTAGGATAATCATAATTGTTCTTTAAAAACAGAAGTTGTATACATGTGCAGATTTTGTTATATTTTAGAGACCTCAAGACAGAAAATGTTTTCCTCACAAAGAAGAATGTGGTGAAGATAGGTTAGTAATGTTATGAACAACTGATATTTAACCTATTTTATAAATTAAAAAAAGGGTAAATCATTTTTATGTCCACCTTTTTTGTGACAGTATGTGATGTATGAGAATCTTTTAGAAACATACTTGTGGTACATAATTTATTATGTTGGTTCAGATAGCATTGTGTTATAGGTGATTGTTGTTTTCCTTTCCAGGTGATTTTGGTATTTCCAAGACTCTGGATAATACTATTGATCTTGCAAAGACTGTTGTTGGGACGCCAACTTATCTGAGTCCGGAATTGTGTCAAGACATTCCATACAACTCCAAGTCTGATATATGGGTGGGTCTGACAGATCATATTAATTCTTTTGTACTTTCATTTATTTTATTTAAATTATGAAAGGTATTTATTTATGTATCTCTATTTTGTCACATATTTGGGATAATCTATAATTTGAATTTATGTCATTTAAAAACATAATGTACTCTATAATTATATAATAGGTACAGGCAAACCTGCTATAGTCCAGTCTATAATTTGGACTTACACCATTTAAAAAGATAATGCACTTTAACAGATACAGACAAACCTGGTGTAAAGTCCACTGTATAACAGACTCCTAGTTATAAAGCCACTGTGTACATGTCCCATCGCAGTACAGATGGTAATTATTTCAACCTGCATGTAATGATCTGGTGTAAGGACCTAGAAGATAATGACACATAAAGCCACTTTGTACATGTCCCATCGCAGTACAGATGGTAATTATTTCAACCTGCATGTAATGATCTGGTGTAAGGACCTAGGAGATAATGACACATAAAGCCACTTTGTACATGTCCCATCGCAGTCCAGATGGTAATTATTTCAACCTGCATGTAATGATCTGGTGTAAGGACCTAGGAGATAATGACACATAAACCCTTTGGTAACATTTTATTTTGAGATGCCTCATTAAAACATTTCTAAATTCCAACCCAACCTTATTTTGAAGCCACCTGCACATAGTGGCAATAATTATATGTCCCTTGGATGGTTGTTATTATACAGGTATGACAGTCCAGACCTGTCTACCTTTCTGGTCTCTACATAATATTATGGTAGGCAGGTCTGCAGTATCTCATCCAGAGAGGTATAACAGAGTGTCCAATTGCCTCCCCCCAGTTTCTAATTTTTTTTTACTTTTTCCAAGTGGAAGGACATAGAAATTGGACATTTGGATGGCCACCCCAACTTCCTGCATCCGTGCCTGGGTCTGTGTATCTGACATTCAGTTTATCTTTGTAGATTTTCTTTAAAAAAATAACATTTAAAATAAAGTTCTAAGATGAGCACTGTGGAGAAGATTCAGTAGAGGGGATATCACTTTTTTGTTACTTGTCATCTTTAACTGACTTTCATTTTAACTTGTGATTGTACACACGTGCTTTTTATGTAACTCCATTCTCATTTGTGCTAAAATTAGCTCATTATTTACAAGCAGTCAGTTTTATAAAATGGGGTTATATAAAAAGAAATTGGGGACCCAATTTTTTGGGGGCATAATTTACACACATTTCCAATTGTGACAATCGTGTAAGATTAATGTTTATCATGTTTGTGTTAATTCTAGGCAATTGGATGTGTATTATATGAAATGTGTGCCCTAACTCCACCATTTGATGCCCAGAATCTTGTCAGCTTATTCTACAAAATTATTAAAGCAGAATTTCAAGTACGTATATTCCTTCTTTATAATTTTACTTTATGTTGAAACTTTTGGAAGTTATGATATAATTATCAAGTTTAAAAAAAGTTTAATTGTATTGTTTTTTTTATTCTGTTATGTTTAACATTAAAAAAACAAAACAAATTCACCTAAACATGTTTTTGTGGGTATTGTACATGTATCTATCTGTAAATTTGTTTTTCAGCCTATTCCCTCTCAGTATTCTGTCCCACTTCAGGAACTCACCAACAGTATTTTAGTGAAAACTCCTGAAGACCGACCAAGGTAATCACTGAGTAGTTTATTCAAAAAAAAGAAAAAAAAGTTAAGCATTTAATATTACATACTATATTTGTCATTATCAGATAGTAGTAATATATTTGCTCTATATTTTATCTATTATTGCTATATATTTATATCTATTATTGCTATATATTTATATCTGTTATTGCTATATATTTATATCTATTATTGCTATATATTTATATCTATTTTTCTTTTAACTTAGCCTGACCTCTGACCTATATTGCACCTTTCCCCCCAAAAGTGGACTCTTTCCATCATCCCAACAGCTGATTGGCTGAAATTGTCCATCCTACACAGGGCAGCCCCAACTGGTCACGTGATACCACTTTCCTTCTTTCCTTTATCACTTTGCATATAAGTTGTGTTTTCTGATTACAATTCATATCAATCTACATTCAAATTTATCTTTTGTTTGTTATTTGTGCTGTAATATTCTTCACTCTTTAAACTATCTCTAGTGAAGTTTATTTTCTGTGCAGAGAGTGTAAATTAGTTTTATTTATTTTTTATTTTCTTTGCCATTTTTTTTTACTGGCTAAGTTTGCCACTGTATTATCTTGTATTAAGATTATTACTTGTGTTGATAACTATGTCATCTACTCCATCATATTTGAAGTGCAAATATTTCTTGTTTTCTAAAGATCTGTACACACTTTATGTGGCATGTAGGCCTCACTGTGATTTAGCAACTCATTGCTGCGAATGTGAAAATTTATCATTACAGGATTTTGGAACTTATCTGGCGGCTTTACAGTCTAAGTTGGACTAGTTCTTTGTTGAACAGGCGGCACCGGTTTCTAAACCGGTACGGTCAGCTGCGACTTATCCTATCTTTAACCTGGAATTTAACCTTCTGGACACTGAAGGCGACATTTCTCGACACGCTGTTATAACAACAGTTAACTTTAAAAAATAAGTGTGGTGTGATACTTTAATTTCTAGACACATTGGAGTTATCTTCCCTAAAATAATTTTCCATAAAAAAACTACAAAACCACCGATTTACTTCTTGGAAATTAATAGTTTTTCTTGGCAATTTTAGTTTGAAAAAAAGTTTTCTCGGCAAAATTTATGCAATCGGCAACACTCACGTAATGTCGTGCTCATATTGAGGAGATAATAGCTACTTCTGATTGATATTTTGATTGTTTATTTGATTGTTTTTTCACCAACGAAAATTGTGACATGGAAGGGAATTTAATTAATTTTCATTTGTACACTAACTTTGGTCAGTGTGACAGTGACACACCAGTAGGTGAAGATATTGTAATGGCGTGCATGTATAGCAGTCTTTATTGATTTTAGAGCCCAGAAATATCCCAATAAATATTGCAAAAATCACAATTATAATAAACAAAAATTACAATAATTTTTATAATAATATTTAGTCAGTTATTTAAGGTTTTTATTGGGTTTTCCATTCATAATATGTGCATGAAAGCAATTTACAAATACCCACTCAACCTGACATTTGTCAAAATTAATTCAATAGTCTAAAGGTTAAAGATATGGCACTGACATTGGACACAGATCTTGAACTTCCAAGGAGGTGCAGATATCCCAGAAGCAAGCCATTTTGTTCGATACGAATCTTCGGAGATGTCTACATCTAGTTTCGTACCTGGATGTGTTTCTTGCGGTGGTGGTCCAGAAACAGACAGAGATGCATTCCTATGGACTTTTGAAGGGATGTCTTCTATGCTTTGTTATATGACATCGACTATATCTGCTTTATTGTTGCAGATATTACAGGCTATGAGACTTTCTGCGTTGGCCAACTCTACGCTGGATTCAATTCATCGAAGACAACTTCTTCCACAACCATGGAATTCTTCCAGGTTATTTGGTGACCTCTGTAAGACTATTTAAGAGTCGTGTGTGGCTCGGGCTCTCCAGCTGGTTTCATCCTTGGATTCTATCAAGAAGAGAGGTTCATTGTCAGTGAATGTTGCCGCAAAGAAGTGTACCCTATATCATCGCCAACATTTTCTGTAAATAGCAGAGTGGTCAAAATGTTTTTTTTAAATCTCTTGATTTTCATATTATTATAATTGATGTTTAGCAAGTCTAACATGGGTTCATTTTATTTGATTTAAAATTGCAATAATGGAATAAAGTAGCTTAACACTCACAGTGGTACTACTACCGGTACCTTATTTGACCATGAATGAGCCCATTTTTTAAGACATTTAAAGAATTAGGCCCATATCCGCAAATAAACCCATCCCTAAAATTTCACGATTTTTTTTGCCCTTGTTATATGAAAAAAATTGTGATAAAAAAAAGTTGAACAAACAGCCTGTCGTAATATGCCATCAGTCGTGTTTGGTTGGGATGAAATAAAATAAAACATTGTTCTACTTATTATCATCGTTGGGAAATTATTTATATTACAGGTATATAATAAAAGATTATTTTATAGTTGTAAAATTTGTTTGTCTTTTGAAATAATTTGTTTTCTTTTGTCTGCCAAGTAAAAACAGCTAACAAGGAAATGTCAGTTTCAGCATGAATCGCACGTGATTCATGGTTTGATCAAAGCCGACAACGCTGACTATAAACTTTTTCTCACTGGTTGTTGGAAAAATGTAACATCATAATAATTTTGACAGTTCCGGAGTGTAAAATAGTTCATTAACCCACGTTTCATTTGTGATTGTCGTACAATGGCAATCTATCCAAGGCCGTACCCTGATCAAAATCCTAGAGGGGGCACTACTTTTATGAACAAATTATGTGACTAGTCTGAGGAGACGAAACATTCTAAAAGTGTAGATGATCCGGGGGAATGCTTTTGATGAAACACTATACCCATCGGAGGCAGTCTGCAGACGTTCGTGAACAACTGTTGCTGTGTTGATAGAGAAGCGGGCCGTGGTCGAGTTACCGCTGGAGAATCGCTCTCCAGGGTTTTACTCTGACTTCTTCTTGATGCTGAAGAAGGATTCTGACAGCCTGCGGATGATACACAACCTGGCGTATTTCAAGCTTCATCACTTTATCTGAGGGATTTGAAGACCATCATCGCTCTGGGCGATTGGTTGGTGTCACTGCTCTTGCAAGATACGTATCTGCATGTTCCTATCTTCCCTCCACACCACAAATACCTTAGGTTTGTGCTTCAGGGGAGGCATTATGAGTGGTGAGTTCTTCCATTCGGGATTTCTGTGGCTCCTTCGTTCTTCACCAGGATCACATCTCCGATTTGCACTTCCTGCACCAAAGGGGTATTTGCTTTTAACCATATATAGACAACATTCTAATGAAGTTGAGGGACATGGCCCATCTGGAGTTACATGTCCAGTTAATCCAATCTCTACTGACTTCGATTGGATGGATCACCAATGTCGACAAGTTGCAAATGACTCCAGTACAGTCCCTGCAGTACATTGGTGCACTTCTGCTGATGTCTGTGGGCTGGATTCAAGTGCCACAGGACTGTTGGCAATCAATACAGTGTTGACGGAGACGATTTACTTTCATGTCTGGCAACAGTTACTGGGGTTGCTGACTTCAGCTCAGGACCTGACTTCTCGTGGTCGGCTGCAGCTTCGATGTTTTCAGGTTTAACTGGACCCATTCATTCAGCTTGACGACCCATCTCTTTTGGTTTACTTGCCGGACAACCTTTGTCCTTACTTACTGTGGTGGATACAGGAGGCGAATATGATGTCCGGTGTGTCGCTACTCCACTTTGTAACTATGTACAGGGGTGGGGTGCACATCTGTCAGGTCAGACAGTTTCCGGCCATTGGTCTCCACATGAGGGTTCTTCACATCAATGTGTTAGAGCTGAAGGCCATTCACAATGCCATTTTGCACTGGCGCAATGTGCTACACAACACTCGTTTGATGATTGCCATGAACAGTTATACAGCGGCAGCGTATATCAACAGACAAGGAGGGACACATTCAGCACATCTTCTGAACGTCACTAATCATCATCTTTGGGCACCAAACGTCATTCTATTTGCCATAAGGTTCAACCGGCGGCTGGCATCCTTTGTGTTCCTAGTTCCAGATCCAGAGGTGCTGGTTCTAGACACTCTGGCCATCAGTTGGGACGGGTTGGATGGCTATGCCTTCCATCCACTTCTCATACCAAGGGTGCTACAGAGGTTTTGGCATTTCAGTTGTCAAATTCTTTAACAATCTCGGAAATGGCCAAACAGTCTGGTTCCCGGATCTGCACTCCCAAGTCGTATCATCTGAATCCATACCTGTTTCAACTTCACTGGTGGACCTTATCTCCAAGGGGTTGAAGAAGGGGTTCTTGTCTGATTGTATGGAAGCTATTCTGAAGGCTCACCACCCACTACAGCTGCCTATAATGTGCGTTGGCGTTGCTTCCAAGGCTGGAGCAAGTCAAAGAAGCTCCGGCCACAAACATTACCTGATTTTCTGTTGATGAGTTCAACCATTGCGGGGTATGTTTCAGTAATCGCTACGGTCTGGGATCCTGCATCTAACAGGAAGTTAGCCTTGTTACTGGAATTGCAGGCCATGATTAAGGGCTTTAACCAATGGGTTACTTCATAAGTTTTTGCCCATGCAAGTGGAACTTGAATGTGGTTCTTCAGGCTCTTACTTCAGTGCCTTACGAACCACGAGATGAAGCACCTCTGGAGGTACGTACCAGAAAGACGGCCTTTCTTCTTGGCTTTGCCACGGCTGCAAGAGTTTCGGAACTTCACACCCTAGATGTCAGTTCTGTCTGATTTACTAGGAATGACTCTGCAGTTTACCTTGGCGTTCTCATGATGTTGAAGATCTTTCCTTGTGCCCGGTTTGTGCGTTTAGATTCTACACTGATGTGACTAAAGTGTTTAGACATGGTCGGAAGAAATTGTTCCTTTTTTGTAATACCTCGTGGAGAAAGGACATCTCTAAAAATACGATGGGAATGTGGATTCCGAAGGCTTACGAGACAACTGGGCTTTCTCCACCTGGAGTATCCAACCTGTATGAGTTATGTGCTCTCACAGTGTCGACACTGCAACACGCCACTCTCACGGTGTCTACACTGCAACACGTCACTCTCACGGTGTCTACACTGCAACACGCCACTCTCACGGTGTCTACACTGCAACACGCCACTCTCACGGTGTCTACACTGCAACACGCCACTCTCACGGTGTCTA
>JAULBS010080988.1:0-19154 GCA_032355785.1 Symmetromphalus regularis | reverse complement strand
TGTTTTAGTGGATGTTTATAGATACTGTTTATGAAAACAATAACCCAAAACGGTATTATATTTCATTTGTGCTTTAACTTAAATAATAACAAAAGTATGTTTAACCAACTAACCAACTGGAAATTCTGTATAAATTTATATTTTGAATACTATTAAAAAAGCAACATAATAACAAGAATGTCTGTAAATACTTACATTTCTGCCATCCAAGTGACTTTGAGACATGGCGCATGATCTTAGATGATGCTGATTCGCTAAACAGGTAGATTTCATTTGGTGAGTTCCAGTCAACATGAAAATTCTGAAACTTCATATTGTGTATGACTAGAAGAAGAAAATCATATGTACATCATCAGTAAATGTACATGAAAAAGAGTCAGTTATGAATCTCACACACATATATGTACATGAAAAGAGGTGCAAGGATGAAAGGGCTAAAAATTCTTCCGGCGTATAATGATTGTTAAAAAGGTAGAGGCACTAAAGCATTCTTGTCCCCGGGCGATAGGAACACTTGCTATGCCACCGATATACATACATGTACATGATAAGAGTCAATTATGAATCTCACACACAGATATGTAGATTAAAGGATGGCAATGTCTGTTTAACAACATTCCCAGCACACTATTTAAATGAGCCGTCCACAAATGTTTTGTTAAATACTGTGGTATGTGCTGTCTGTGGGAATGTATGTATAAAAGAAGATCCCATAGCAGGTTTCCTCTGAAGACCATGATTCACAAAAAACCAAATGTCTGACACCTACTGTTGAATAAACAGTGAGCTCGGGTATCATTAAAAAACCAATCCTCTCATTTGCTGTCCATGTGCATGTGTACTTACTTGGTTTTGGTCCCTTAGAAGGAGTGGAAGGTGTATCATCTAGTCGTTGACCCAGAAATTTTGCCAAATGTTCTGTCTCAATCTGACAAGCATAACCATCCTCAACTGGCTGCCAACTGTGATCATAAAACCAAATACCACGCATAATAACCGATATGTCACCTGGAAAAACATATTTAAACTGGTTATAATATATTCGATTTGAAAAACAAATATACTGTACATGCTTGAATACACTGAAATTAATACAATTTGACAAAAAGGGTACTATTTAATTTAGAGAAGGGGTGTAGATTACCGGTCGCCCGCCCGTTTAGAGTTCAAATTGAGGCAGGCGAGTTAAGTATTGATAAGAATCTGCCCGGCTGGCCACCTCAGGGTTCTCCGAAGTGAACCACAAAACTGAACTCAAAATGGTGACAGAGACAACGATTGCATCACAGATTACTGTAATTAATTTTTTTTATTGCATACCCAAAGTCAACTTTTTGGGCCAGTTAAAAAAACAACAACAGAATAATATATTTTGCAGCTTCCCACAGCATTAACTTTTCTACCATGGGTTTGCATGACTTATTTCAATGGAACCAAAAAACAGTTTCCGATGGGTTCCAATGATCACCAGGAACGAACTGAAAATGTGTTTCCCATGAAATTTGAAATCCTATGGCCATTATGAAGCTGAAAAGAGACATCATGACAATATATTCCATTATCTACAAAAATCCTGGTGCTTATTTTGTGAATGCTTGAATTTATTTATTTTGGGATTGGGTGGGGAACCAGTTGGAAATTTGGGGGGGGGCTGGTTCATTTACTCAGGTTACCGGCCCTGCTGGCCGGTATCTGAAAAAGGTTAATGTACAGACCTGTAGAGTATGTACATGCATATATATATATATATATATATATGTAACATAAATAGTAAAATTTTAGAAACATTTCAATTTGCTAAATGTTTAAGGGGAGAAAATTGTTTAATTCCATAGTTAGCTTTAGCAACATCAAGAAGCCATAATCCTAGAATGGGTATCTTAGATTAAATTTTAATTTCTTGTGTGTCACTGAAGAAGGTTACAATGTAGGTTAAAATTGTGTTCTACATACACTTTGTATTTTTATTTAAGTAAACAAGTATTTTACTTAAAGACTGCAATGTCATGGTTTGGATGAAGTGTCATATCATTTTTTCTTGTTCTAGATCAATATGTGACTACTATGTCTATAATCAAATTAGTTATGTCTGGACACATTAGACTTGTCTAGACAAGAGTGGACTGTATTGATTTTATACCTGTCCAGTATATTGGAAAACATGTCTTATTGGCAACATCGACATCATATAGTCCACCACGCACCAAGATCTTTTCATTAACATCAATGCCATTATCCTCAATTGCTGAGGCTCTGTGTCGACATTCTATTCTCAGAGAATCATAACCTATAAAGGGCCTCCATCGTTTATCACCTTCCTGCTTATAAAACCATCGAATATCTTCTGGTCTTAAATAATCAACAAACTCCTTCTTGGGATATAGATATTTCTTTTGATCCGGCGATGATGGAATAGACGATCCAGTTTCCAATTCAAATTCATCTTCATCATCAGAATAACTGCTACGGAAATGTATTGAATCAAAGGAGGCAGATTTTGACAATGAATTTTGCCGAGCATTTATTGTACCGTCGGCAGGGGAAGGAAACTCCATTATGCATATCTATTTAAGGGAATTAACATATCATTAGCAGCTACTTTTTTGCATTATCTTGACACTAATTGGTTCTATGAAATAATCCAAATGACTAAATTAAACTTAATTTTCGCATACTGGTACCCAAAATCTAAACCAAAATAAGGAACAGGAAGCAGCAGGTGACACGCACAAGTGGAGCTAATATGCTAGAAACTATTAGTAAATAATAAACATATGTTTAAAACATACATATAACGATAATTTTTAAATAAAATTTAGAAATAAAACTATATAATATTAGTTTTATCTCTTCATTCATGTTTAATGCATTATTACATATATTTTGTTACTAAAAAGCGGTTATTTGGGGGAACTCAATTTATATTTAGTACCAAAATATTGTGTTTCAAGAACATCAGACCCATGTGAAGCTCGAGCGATCCTGATCAATCTAGCTCCCTACAGCTTCTTTATTCCTCACCGCCCCTGGATCTTTCCCCCGCCCACTTTGGGAATCACTAATCTAGAAAGAGCAATCGAATCAACATCTTTGTCATTATCTTCAATGTGTTTTAGATCCTGGATGATAACCAACTCCATTTCTTTTTCTAGAAATATATGTTAACAAAGAACATGAAAATATAAGAAGATATATCTTTTTATCAAATGTTTTATTCTGAATGTTAATTTGACGTCAGATTCCTTTCTGTATAATAAAATGTCATGGAAGTTGTGACCAGTAAGGTCACATCACATTTATGCAAAAGCACAATAACAGTGATTACGCAAACTCACTATATATAATTATGAGCCCGACAATTTGATTTTTCTGTGTGTTTCAGGGCCCGCGGAATGAATCTGAAAGTGGGTGTGGGGTACTGGCACTGTAAAGTAGGTAGCCAAAGGCCAGCAGTGTTCCTACTTTCGAGTTTTCCGCCGCTTTAATTTGTCACCGAGTCTGAAAATCTGTTATTCAGCAAAAAAATTCTAAATAAAATTTAGTGATTTTGTTATTAGTAGTCCCTTACAAAGTAGGTAGAGTCTGGTATGATAACGTCTTAGATACTTTAGGAAATGCTCATTATAATATTATATTCTACATCAGTTATATTCTGATTTAAAAAACAGGCCACATATTGGTCAGTCTTGAAACACTCCATTTCCTATGACCTTACATTGATTGTAAGGATATCATTTTAATGAGCCAGTTACATGCGTTTTTATCAAATATCATGGATAGATCCATTTAATATACTAAACTTGGAAAATGTGACCCCTCAACAATCACAGATATGTGTTTTCCATAATTGTGTACGCATTGATAACATGAATAATGGTTGTGTACCACTCCCCTCCCCACTTAATTATAATGAAATGTGTTTTTTTGTATATATATCGACAAATCGGCAGCTATTAATACCTTCATAAAATAAGCAAACCCATGTTAATTGACCAATAATATGACATCAGTAAATGTGCAATTCTTAGAATAGGGGACAAAATAGTGTCCGGAGTATTTGGGTATTTGATAAAAACACAATTTGGTTCTAATTCCATCAAATTGGATAAATATGTGTCGTTTACTTTCCAGCCAATAAGGTAAGGCCGTATCAGTTGGTCCAGAACCAAAATGACAGGGACATTTTTACCATCCAATTGTAGTGTGGTGCGAAAAAACCCTGTCCTAAATATGGTTATTCTATGAAAACATAGATTATTTTTGCACTAGTAAAGCCTCACTGGGGTTTATGGCAAGCAGCTATATCTAATCTTTATCCCACATACGTTTCATGCCTCTGCATAAAGTACTTTTCGTTCAAGGCACTGAGAAAGGCATACACTAAATTTTGTTCAACACCGTTACAACTGCTAACAGCTGCTATCTACACACAGCCAGTGAAAATTAATCCCAGCATTTGTTACACTGAGGAAAATTCAAAATGAAAGCCCAAGACTGAAAGCTGATTTTCTGATTTCTGAAGAGAAATTTTCGAAAAACTCGTTAGTAGTAAATTCGGAGCTTTATTCATCCATCACCTCCGTTACGCCATTTGAGAAATAAGTAACCATAGAACTATTATGATAGAAGATAGGCACCACAAATCTATCAAAATGTATTTATTTGTTTCAAACTTATCATGTACCATGCAGTCACCAGATGGGCAAATATTTAAAAAATCATCAACTCCGTTACGATCAACTCCGTTAAGCTTTGGCTGTAACGAGGTTGATGACTGTTCCAAAAATGCATTTCTATAGCAGTTTCGACCAGAAAAATATGTGTTTCCAAGACAAATTAAGTAATTGTACTTTTTCAAATTGAATTTTGATGTTTTATGAAAAATAAATTACCATAACGGAATTGACATGCATTCGCTAAGCTGTGTTATTCCAATGGCAATGTGAAAACAATGCCAAGGTTATGGAGGCGGGGGGTGGGGGGGGGGAGCACTGCTCATTGTGCTTTGTATACTCTCAAATATCCAGCTTGATAAAAAAAAAATTTTTTTTTTAAAAACTGGGAACGAAAGAATTTGGAAAGACTTTCTTTTTAAAGTTACAGAAAGGTCCAAATTGACCCCTATACCATTCTCAGAATTGCACAAATATGACTAACAAAAACTAAATTACTATAACAATACAGAAAAAAAATTAAACCCCCCTAGCCTGTTAAATTGATACTCTAGACACGCAAACAAACAACAGTAATCTAAAAAAAAAAAAAAAAATCAAATACCCATAATTATTATAATCTACAGAAGACGACTCTATACTGGGTTGAATTAATGAAGGAGCGCAGTGTGGGTACAAAATGTGTCCCCTTGACAGACTGGTCATATGCTTTGCTACGCTTCCATTTCACTGTTGAACATACTTGGATAAGAAGAGTTGTGGCCCTTGGCATATTTGCCTGCACGTTCTCACATGTGCAAATGTTGTATTTACGTTTAGCCCGGTAAGTTAAGGTCATCTAATGACGCATTAAATATAAACAGTTTAACATAAGACGAAATTACATAATATATTTAGAGTAAGTTTATGGTGTCCTTGGTTCCGCTTGGTTGTTTCGGCCGTAAAGACTAAAGGCGTAAATTAATTTATTGAAATTTGTATCATTCGTCCAACTTTAAGCCAAGGCCAGGTGATCCAAAACTGCACAAGTCACAGTAGCCTGGGTGGGCACTATGTTTAAGGGGAATTGTTCCTACAGACTCAGCATAATTTTTCAAACAATCTCAAGTGAGGTTGTTTTTTAATGGGGATAATACAGAACCCTTAAAATAAAACCGTGCTATTGTGACATTGTCCTGCAAGTGCAATACTGAATTTATAAAAAGTTATGGAATCCTATGTTTTAGGTTTCAGCGTCTTTCAGAGGGGGAGGGGGTATCTGGTCAAGCCAAACATCACATTGTTCCATTTCATGTAATGTGAAATGTAAGGGAATGATTCATTTATATGTAGATTGACAAACTAGGTTTAAGGCAGCATTGCCACTGTATGGCTGTTGCAATAATGTGATTATATTAGGCCTAAGAAGTAATAACGATTAATTTTTACAGGGCACAATATTTCACGCAAAATTAAATTTACACGAACTGCAAATCGGTTGCGTCATGACCTGTAGATGTTCAGAAATTAAAACTTGCAAACTTCACGGTTACCTAAGTTTATTCACGCAGACGTACAAGTATTCCGACAAATGTTTTAGACTTATTTTTAAATACTTGATGCCCAGCGAACTATTTGACAATGTTATATTGCAATAGTTGTAACTTGCGACCGGTCTAAACTAAAAATGCTGAGTATATAGTAAAGCCAAACGTTTTAATGAAATGTCCACAGATGCTTGGGACAGCTAAATTATCTGATGCTATTTCATCTTTAGGAATATAATTATGCTGACATAATATTGGATTGCCTAAATGGTTTTAATGTAAACAGGTCTTACAAAAGTTTAAATATACCCACTTCGCAGAATGAGCTTTAAAAACAGACATTTGGAACAACACTGTAGATAAAGTGAAAGTAGCTTGGACAGTGTGAAACGAAAAAGGAATCCGAAAGTGTTCATAAAAAAAAATAAACCCAGCTAACTTTAGCAGACATTAAAAAAAAAACTGTTTTATTGTTTTCTCTTTTATTTTGTTTTAACTTTGTTTGAGCTAAAAATAATGTATTTAAAACCATTTCAACGTAACTTTGAGGTAACCTACAGGTTACGCAAATATAATTCACATAACCGAACTATGGGTTACCTAGGTAAAAACCATGTGAACTGACTTCTGGTTATCTCCGATTTCGAAATATTGTCCGATGTTTTTATCTTCAATTAGGATAAAAAAAATATCTAAAAATTTCATAGTCAAAAGTTGGTAGCCGTACTACTGTGGTATGAGACCCATACGTCTTTTTTTTCAAAACTTCATTCAAGATGTCTGAGGTCATCATTAATTTTAAGAAAAAAAATGTCAGTTGTTTGACTGAAAAGACTGGTGTTCATTTAATATACTCCTTTGCCAACTTCTAAATTTAGTACAGGATTATTTTATTAAAATTTTGACAGTGTATTTTAAATTCGGACACGCACATAAAATATAATTTTGTACAAAATTGAATTGATAGTGCTCTGTCATGTACAAATTACATTTAACCATAACAATGGACTGGACCCAAGACACACGTTTTACACCAACCTTGACCACTGTTTGACTTTGAACACTTTTGATTAGACCGTGGTTTTTAAATTGCTTGGTGTATGGAAATGCAGTAATTAAATATGTATTCTTTAACATCTTATTTGTATACTGTTCATAACAAATTTATTATAAATTTTATTAAAATAATCCCACCTAATATCCGCTATCCCATGGAGTGGTCTATTTATAAATAGTGTCATGAAATTATTATTTTTTGTTCACAGAAAAAAGTGCTGTGGAGAATGAAAAATTCCGTTGCAATCTCCACAGCATTGCTGATTGCCACAGTAAATTTAATGGGTTGTAATTGTGGGTGTCCCTTTAATAAATTAGAATTTTTATTTTGCAGGATCAACTGCTGACCATGTGGCCTCTTATACTGAATTTTGCTAGAACCTATTCTGTGTACATCACATTTCCTGTGGCTGTAGTTGTGGGAGCAATTGGCTATAACTTGGAAGGATTTATACGGAATGGTAAAGAACAGAAGTTCAGAAAGAAAAGTGTTATCGAAATGAGAGATGAGCGGGAGTGGGAGGACATGCAGAATAAAGACTTGGCCAATGTAGATTCATTAAAATCTAAAGTGGATATTCCAAAAACTATCCTCACTCGTAATGACCACATGTATTAATTAACAAGTTTTTGCATGATTTTTAATAATGCAGTGTACAGAACACGTTGACACAAGCTTGTCAGAACAGTGTTGATGTAGGAGTGGTTCAGCATTTTCATAAATTTTTTACAAGTGTACTGTTAGTGAGGATTCTCATGATGGAAGCAGAAATGAAGACATTTTAACTGTTTTAAACAAATCGTGATCTTGAATTGCAAATAGTGTGTTTGTGAACATGTTGAACCACACTTATTGGTCTCAGATTTTTACAACACTAGAAAAAATGTCTAAATTAGCATATTTGTTCATTTACAAAGGATCCAATTTAAACAGTCTAACTGTATACAGCAATATCAGTGTGTGGTTTAAAAGAGGTGCCAGTGTGTACTGTTTAAACAGTCCACTGTATATAACAGTATCAATGTGTGGTTTAAAAGAGGTGCATCGTGTGTGTTTGTGTTGGTTTAATTTATACTGTAGATGTACAATAGTGGGGTAATTGCTGGGTGAGTTTTGGAGAAGACATGCACTCAGTGCACTTCTTATATCCAGGTGTGGAAATAAACAGATGTTCACTGACATTGTCAGACCTGTACAGATGTGTGAGTTTGATCTAACAGTTATAAAGATAATTGTATCCAGTGCTCATGTTTTATTAACTTTGTGTGAACATTAACATTTTTACAGCCTTTGAAATTCACAGTGCTCAGTAATGAGCAATACAATGATAAAAACTGTCATACAATTAGTTTATAGTGCTCAGTAATCAGCAATACAATGATATAAACTGTCATACAATTAGTTTATAGTGCTCAGTAATCAGCAATACAATGATATAAACTGTCATACAATTAGTTTGTAGTGCTCAGTAATGAGCAATACAATGATAAAAACTGTCATACAATTAGTTTATAGTGCTCAGCATTATGCTGTTATCATATAAATATATTATTGTCCACTATTTTAACAACCACAAAATGTAAACAAATACTGATTGACCCCCCCCCCCATAACAAAAAATAAACATTGGCTATTGGGGGTCTAAAAACAAATACTGAATAGGTATTAGAAGTAAAATTAGCAAAATATATCACCTATAATAATTTTAATGTGACTTAATAAAGTGAAATTTAACAATGTCTAATATCTTGATACCTACATGTTTATTTCAACAGATGAAAAAAAACCTAGACATTTTAAATGTTTGTTTTGATGAGCGTTAGCATACTGTATGCATGTAAAATATTTGTAATAGTGACTCGTAAATTTTGTAATTTTTAACGGAGACCAGTAATTAAATTATGTATACTATAATACATAATTTATTAGACTTTTCATACAAATAGGGTCATATGCTGATCAAAAATCTTGGGGGTAGGGACTCTACATGAATGAAACATTATATAGATTAAACCCTGAGGTGTGTATGATATTTTCTGGAGTGAAAATAATATTTAAAAAATCTCAAGGGAAGACAACTGATAAATCAAAGGAAACTAAAAGTTTGCAGAGGAGTATATATATTTTTAAATTTTGTGTGTGTTTGTAACTATCTGTATGTTACACTCAAACTTGTGAAATAAGGTATAAGTGCGTAGATCTAAAAAGAAGAGATACTATATTTGAAGTTTTTAATCTTGGAAGTGTAGAAAACCGGTGTAGGTTTAAATACGTTTTGATATTAAAGATGTAATTGTACATGTATGTTAATGTATTATGCTGTATGAATTAACAAAAATTATTGACAATGAATTGTTTAGAAACTCATTCATGTTATTTTGTTTGTTTTTTATTCTGTATATCCAGGTAATTTCTAGTGCAGAATTTGGCTTCATCATTGATTTTCCCCCAATTGCCAAAGTTTATTTTTTTGCTGGGATGGGGGGGATGGGGTCGTTAAAAAAACAATCATCATTGATTTTATCTGATTGCACCTAAGCCTAAAACCCAAATTAATGTGTTTCTGGAGACCCAAACCTATCTAGATAAAGAAGCTGACCTTTTAATTTTTCTTTTAATTTGTTATCTAAAACTGACAGATGATTGCGAAAGAAAATACAAAACTAATGACATATCGTTGGGACCAATGTGACTGCAAACAAACAAAACAATTCATTATGTTTGAGAAATACACCTACCATATTCATTTTAATATTGTTTATATTTATTATTATTATTTTTTTTGACACCTTTGAATTTGGTGAAGCTAGTTGTTAGTGAGTTTTGCAATGCACACTGGGTAAAAGTCAAAACACCTGTCTTGAGGTCACTTCATTACAGATGTTGATTAGTTAGTTAATTTTGAATGGTACATATAATTATGTAGCATATTGATTTCTGTGAATATATAGAAAATGTTGCAGCACTGATAGTGTGGTGGTTATGTTGGATTCAGCTGGTAGGTACTGGGATCAAATCTCAGAGGAGGCATATGATTGTTTATACTTGTACCAACCCAGATTACAAGGCAGAGTGGGTAGGTGTATGCTACTTGCACCAACCAGTGGTCTATAACTGGTTTATCATAGATCATGGTATGTCCTGTCAGGGAAGGCTCTTATAAAATATTCCTTGCTGATATTCAAAAAGGGTTGCCTATGGGGCAATAGCAGGTTTCAATTGAAGATCATGAGTCACAAAACACCATATGACTGATACCTAATAGCCATTAAATAAAGAATGTGCCGAAGTATTGTTAAGCGGCCAATCATTTCTTTTATAAGTAATGTATACTCAACCAAAAAAAGAAAGTATGCATGTAATAAATTTCATTTATTTCATAAACCGGGAAATTCTGGAATTAGATAACCACATCATTTAAGAGAGGTATGTGTGTGCGTGCGTGTAGTAATATCACAAGTTGCGCACGTTTACTGCCAATTGACCATTACTATGGTACCAGAAGACTTAACTTGATATCAGGAAAGGAGCTCTTAACTGTGATCGATATATTTAATCTTGATACCATTCCCTGGTCAGTATCGTATTAAGGTGACCCTGTATTAGTTGCACTGAAATAGTTAGAGAGGATCATAGGAACTATACAACTCCCCTCCACCACCTATCAATTACACCTTCCTTTTGTTCTCGCCACCATTTTTATTTGACTGTCTTGCAATCCTATTCTGTGCAGTCCTCCACCCCAGCCCCACCCAAATGTTTTTTTTTTTAATTTTTTTTATACAATACCAAAATAAATAATTGTGCTGATTATGTTGCTAATGTTGATGAAGTGATTCAAGGAATGATTTTTGATGTTGTAGTTGTTTCTCCCTAATACTAATGAAATAACTCAAGGCGTGATTTTTTTCCCACAATTTATTGAACAATAACAATAGCCACAACATCTCTTTATGTTACATTGAGATCGTTATGATAGATTTGGGTATGATACAATAACGGGTAGTGTATTGCCACGAGCCCACCACACAAACATTCAGCACACGGGAGGACTGACAACACGTAAAACTGGGAAAAGGTGACTAGAATGAACTCATTCCTTAGTTTAGAATTTGCATCTCTGCAATCTATCATACGCATATCACAATCTTTAAAACAGTACAATAACATCGAAGCATACAGCGAAAAATTCTATTCAGAAAACGCACTACGGCAGTAAAACGAAGATTATTAATCTAAAAATGTGCAAAACGTTTTTCTATCATGCCTAAATATTAATGTTCTTCTAGACTTCCCTGGAGACACACGTCGTTTGATTTCACGTTTAGAATGAACCTTATAGATAGTAACGTTTCAATAGCGAATCCAGGGGGAGGGGGGTCCAAGGGGTCAGGTCACCCCTTTTTCGGTTTTTTAAAACCATTTTACCAGTGGAAGGATGTGAACATTTATCCTTTTTTTCACCTATTTCTATTCACTCTTCACTTTTTGACACCCCCCCTTTTCAGAAATCCACATTTGGACCCCCTTTCCGAAATCCTGCATCCGCGCCTGCGTTTAACAACAAACCAAACTATTCCGGGTTTATATGTCGTGGTATCCATGCTTATCCAGTTTGAATGTTCATCGGACAATCATTTTGGTTCCAATGTTGGTTGTACTTATTTTCGAATTTATATCCAATTAAGGTTCAAGCACACCGTCCTGGGCACACAACTCAGCTTCCTGTTCTGTCTGTCCAGGACAGAGTTTAGTGTTAGCAGGAGAGACGAACCCCCCCGTTGCAACACTAAATTGGCTACTGTTGCCGATGAACAGCAACGAATCTTTATATGCACTATCCCAAAGACGGGACATCACAAACCACGGTCTTTGATTAACCACTTGTGGACCACTGGTCTACTTCTATATCTGAAACCATGCTTAGGCCTATAAACTATTAGTCTGGAGAGGGTTCCATAAACTCGAGAGATTAACTGCATAGCAGTTGAGACTATTATTTGGACCAACAGATTTACAAGCAAAAGACTCGTGGTTAATCCAACATTGTGCGTCTCTTGACAATGGTCTGGTTTAATAATTATGGACTCAAGTCAATAGCTTAAAGTGTGTATTTTGCTTTACTGTACGCAGTCAGGTTGCATACAAATATACCTGATGTAATAATGTGTATAGATGCTCAGTTTAATTTAAATCATGAGCGTAAACTTTAAGAGAAAAAGCCAAGTTACAAACTATACATTATTGCAAAGCGTGATGCACTCAGCTCAAAATTTTGTATTTCTTTATATACACTTAATAGGTTTCAAAACAAATTAGCGTAAGAAAAGTTTATAACCAGCCTAGCGTATTGCTTATAAAACCTTCGGATTCTGGTATCAACCGAAGACACCTTTAAGCTTGGGAATGACTCAACGTTTTGTGAATTGAAGCGACAAAAGTGTTGTGTTCAAAGCTATAACAGGACAAGACAGAATTTAGAGGATACATAGGCAAAGGTAGGTTTGTTCATTGTTTGAAATGAACGTCTGCTTTTGTAATGATTGAGAAAAAATTGGTGCGGGTTTATTGCTAAAACAAGACTAAGAGACGTTAGGGGCCAACCATTTTTTCATCATTTTCGCGAGCGTACAAAAACATACTTTGGAGGGTGGGGGCTGGGGGTTAAAGAAACGTACGGTTTTCGAAATACTAAAAACAAAATGACTGTAATACTGTTTCGAAATCATTGTTTTCCTTTTCAATTTGTACGCTTTTGGGGTGAGGGAGGGTGTCCGGAAAAAGAGTACGTTTTGTACGCTCGTGAAAATTATGATAAAAATGTATGATCCCATAACAAAATCTTTTGTAGAAATGATGAGAATACAACAAGGCTGCACAAATAATACATGGGGAGGGTTTGATATCGCTCAGAAGTGCCTACACCTCTAGTAAAGAGAAAGAATGTATTCACATACACGTAATTAATTTATCATACTTCTTTAAAACAATAAAAACATACAAAACCTGACGGGTTTTAAACGCATTATTTATATAAGTAACAATGTGTAGTAATTGTTCGTATGTAATAGATGACAATGTAAATCACAGAACATTTATTATCGGGTGTATCGGTCTTAACTTAACGCGGTGTATGTTTGTCTCGTCTAACTAGTCCACCCATAGCTGAACGTAAGTATATTAAACAAATCATTTTATAGATATATACAGAGAAGAAAGCTCGAGAGAACAATGTCTTCCTAGGGGTTTAAAATATTTATAATCAAAACACGGTTGCAATGGGTATTAGATTGGGGAATAGTGTATGAGACAAAAAATATAGTAGGTGATGTTACAATATAAATACTAAAGTCAAAAGGACAAAATACAACAAAACACAATTGTATAATAAATTATCAACAATTAGTCTTAAAATTTTAAAATGTAATTAGTTTTATCAATTTCCCTTTTACAGTTACGTCAATATTTAGTAGGGGTCTTTTAAATGTTTTTTTAATCTTGTCATGGTATTTGTTAATAAATTGTTTTGTATGATACATATGGCTGGAGCCAAATTTCTTCATTTTTAGCATATCAACTATGCTATAATAACGATGTGTGCTACAAAGAAGATGATGTTACAAGGGATTTATATTGTCATTCCGCGTTACGTGTGTTACACTTCACTTTTTTCTAACACAGTTACGCTATCTTACGCATTTTTTGAATGAAGGTAATTATGCATCGATATCATTCATAGTATAGAAAACACTGGCTGAACTTAATCTCTAAAGGTATGGTGTCTTGCGTACATCCATTAATATCGTAGTATATTTTAGATTTTTAATACTAATATGGTCAGAGTAGATGCCTCATTCGAGGACATAGCGTAACTGCTCAACATTACCAATCTAACGCGCTCCAACCAAAAACAAATCATATTCTTTGACCTTTTTTGTTCTGCTGTTTTGAGTAAGATACGCCTGTTTGTTCCTTCCAATTAAAGTTCATTTTTAATACTGTAGCCAGTGATGTGATAGTTACGTTAAGGTTTTATTATAAGATAGTAACAATACTATTACTGCGGTAACGTGCAAATTAGAGTTGCTTGTATGGTTTTCGGTGATATTCAAATTCTTGGAAGACTCCCGGCGCTTTCTTAGCCACCGTGAGATGTGCCCCCTTCATCAATGGATTCATCCAGCTTATGTCTTCCTGATGATGGATATCCTGGAAATATTTTAAACGTAGGTTAGTATACAAATATGATTCATTACTGAACTATGATGTATTTATTTATCTAATTTTATCATGGCAGCATGTTAAATCTGCCCTGTATGTTTGCTTTGCCTGACACATTTTGCCGGACTTTAAAGAATATGTTCCTGTCAGATTATTTAATTTACACAGATTAAAATAATATATAGAATTTATAGTGTATACATTGTATTTTAAAAATAATTATATATTTTTGCCCATGTGCTGCAAAATATACAAATTGAAACGAATCAATTGTACAAACAATGAGTATCAGACAAAAAGACCAACAAAATAAACTTTGTGTTTGTCAAGTCTTCTAAAACTACAAATATGTACCGGTCACTATCTGTGGCTGTAATGTAAAAAAAAAAAAAAAAAAATTATAATAATAAAATAATTATAATAATAATAAATAAATACAAATAAATAACTAATTAAATAATAAATATAAATACTAAAAACCTCTCTATATATTGTAAACCTCAAGTTACAAATATTTTTAGAAGTTGAATTGTAACATAAAAATATGACTACACCTGATTTTGAACCATGTAGGAAGGCCTACAAGTTTACTAAATGACTACAGAATATATATAATTTTCCTTATTTTCCCATACTATATGTACTGTATTTTAAAATTAGTTAAAGAGGCATTCTCATAGTTGCATAAGGTGGTAATCCTCTAAAATATTTATGTTGAGAAAGATTACATGTAAAAGAGCATACTCTCTCATCCACAGAACAAACTGCTTTCAAGTAAAATAATTTACTACCAGAAAAAGATAATTTCAAAGAGAAATAATTAAAAGCGCGCCCGAAACCCGACATTATATAAAATTGATAACAAAACACAACAGAATGTAACATGCACTAAACCCTGGCAGTTAAAACTACAACATGTACAATAGCATAAAATAAACAAAGAAAGATATACATACATACATACATACATTCATTAGTTTTGTAATTAAGTGGTTCAATTTTTTTATTTTTTTCGAAAGACAATCAAGTTTTCCTATAAACAATATTTCTCAATAATGATATTAAATTACCTAAATTTGATACTTCTCTCAGATTACTAATAATATCAGCTGTAACTAACAATACTAAACTTAACACTTTCAAATTACCAATCATATCAGTTGTACCAAAACATACTAAATTTAACTCTTCTCAAATTACAAATTATTATATTAGTTATACGTAAATATAACACTGTTTAATGCACAAGCAATATCAACTTTACGTAAGCAACACTTCTCTTAGACCAATATTAATAGTACCGAACTTAAAAATCCCTGTCTCTCCTCAGAGCACCAATATAGCACAGAAAAGAATCAAAGGGGAGGGGATTAAGGGTTTAAAACAGCCTTCGGCCACCATTTTTAATTATTCCCCATTTAAATTTGGTCGTATGTAACTTAGAACCCCCTCCAAAGTTAAAAATATTTTGAAACCAATTTTAATTATACCCCATTTAAATTTGGTCGTATGTAACTTAGAAACCCCTCCAAAGTTAAAAATATTTTATATATTTTAAAACCATTCCTTCAGTGATGTTGGGACAAAATTCATATGCGGGGGTGAGGGGTTGATGGTGGGGAGTCTGCTCCCGTTTCTGAACATCGTTGAATAATTCAACGATGAATAAGAAACTTATTTATGGGAATTATTTGGGGAAGACTGAAGCGATCCCCAGCCTGCCCGGTTCCAACGTCCCTGTCTTTCCAAAAATTTTGTATCCGAACCTGATTTTGTATCAGTTGCACCTAGCTAAGACATCTCTCAGACCAGTCTATAATAATATTTATTTGCCCTAATTTAACACTTACACGCTTTCCTCGTTTCTTTGTGCTCAATTCGGGAGATTTTTTGGCAACCAAAGACGTTCGCTCATCTTCGGACATAAACGAGTTGTCCTTTAAAGCAAAACAAAGAATGCTTTCAGTAAACAGTATTTAAAACTGACAGGACATAATATTAAAGGCACAATCTGATATCGTTTAGCAAGATGGCAGTCCTCCAAAACATGTTTTTTGTTGAAATATATTGATTTTATTATTTTAAAGAACATAACCTCATTTATATGCACAGAACAAACTAAAAATAAACAAAAACAGTTTACTCTCAGAATAATGGTAATTTCTTTTCATAGGAAAGTACTTAAAAAGTGGATCCAGAAGGAATTGGGGCCTCAAATTATCCAGTGGTAGGACATCAAACTCTCAAGCTGAAGACCGTGGTTCAAAATCCGCTGGAGGCTGGCTCACAAATGTTTGACATCCAAAAGTCGATGATTAACAAATCAATGTGTTCTAGTGGTGTCGTTAAACAAAGCAAAAAAAGAAGAAGAAAAAAAAAAAAAGGAATTGGTGGCAGTCCTCATAATTATATTTATGTTGAAATATAAAATACGTTATCAATTAAATTCAAACTACAGATTACAAATAGTTTAAGCAGTCTGACAACATATATTTGATATTGTGGAGTTAGTTTGGACAGAATGTCTACAGGGGTCGATTAATTTGAAGTTATTTAATTATCGCTGACAAACGTAAAATTAGAAAAAATATGACACTTAAAACTATGATAGTGCACCATATATACATACATCAACATACCAACATTTTACATGAATTAATATGAAAGCCGGAACCTGTGATCGTTAAATGAAGTGAAGGGAAGGGACGGTGTCCGTATTTTTAATGGTTTTCAACATACGTTAATAATGATATATATATTTTAGAATACTATGCATGATTCCGTTAGATAACTTTCATTTTATGAAATGAGTTAACTTCCCATAGCATCAAAGTTTACAAAATCACCTTTTATGTAAAGTCCACATTCACGAAAACTGGGCATCATTTGTGAACAATTACACACAAAAACAGTCTTGTGCTAAAGTGTACTATTATTTCGTCATATGATATAAATGTACGTCCATGTTAAAACCCACAATTTGCGGTTTATTCACGTAACACATACGTCAACTTCATCAACTAGTCTATAGCAAATATTGAGTAGTATATAATTCAAACAATAATGTGAAAGTCCGATGAATTAATGTTGATATAGAGAAATTGGTAAATATACACGTCCTATGCACTCCCGTAGCTAGAAAGAAGGGAGTGAGGAGGAGGAGGGGGGGGGACAAATCGCAGTTCACCATTTTTATATCATCACCTTATATTTGCCTGTCTTCCAGTGCTTTTAATAATTTCTGCGCAATTGTCCGCCGCCCCATTATAAAATGTGTAAAAATATATATATATAGAGATATAGATAATGCCCATACACATACACTTCGTACCCCGATATACGGATATAGTGAAATAGATAACACCCATACAAATATATTATACGTACCCTGATATATGGCTATAGAGAAATTAATAATACCCATACATATACTATGTACCTTGATATATGGATATAGAGAAATAGATAATATACATGCATATAAAAAGTTATATTATATGTACCCTGATATATGGATATAGAGAAATATATAATACACATGCACATATACTATATGTACCCTGATATATGGATATAGAGAAATATATAACACTCATAAACATATACTATGTACCCTGATATATGGATATAGAGAAATATATACTACACATGCACATATACTATATGTACCCTGATATATGGATATAGAGAAATATATAATATACATGCACATACAAATTATATTATATGTACCCTGATATATGGATATAGAGAAATATACGTATGATGTCAACATGTCGTCGTAGATCAAACCTATTGTCATGCAATATTACTAAAATATATCATGCAAATTATAACAAATACAGTTAAGCATGCATAAATGTATTAGTGCATTTTATGCATTAAAAAACAAGACAGTTTATATAAATTGCTACTGAGGTATCTGTTTCAGTCGTGGGAGAGGATGGGGATGTATGCCGGGAACTGAAATTTATGATTTTTCATGTAATATTATTACATGAAAAATCATAAATTTCAGTTACAAGAAAAACAAATAGTTGTCATCATCATCATTATACAGTCGTCATTGTCTCGTCGTCATCTACGTCATCGTTGGACGTCTTTGTTATTGTTTGACATCATCGTCTTCTTCGTGGTCATCATCATCATCACCATCATCATCATCATTGGTAACATTTACTCACAGAAACATTTTCAGAGGATGATTTTTACTGTTTGGAAGGCTATATTATGTAATTTGTTTTGATTAATGATTAGCATTATAATTATTTACCATATCGACGCCCATCTTATTGAGCTGGTTCATGACGTTGCTGATGGCCGCTTGGTCCTCGCTTGTTTTCGATGTCACTGTTTTCCCGCCAGCAGGACAGACGAACATGTGTTCTGTGTCACAGGGACAGTCCTGTTGTGAGAGTTTCTCCTTGTTGTTCTCTGCAGAGTTTACAAAACCTTCCACGCAGTTGTCCTTGGCTGGAAAAGGTGAGGTGAAGTATTTTTTATACGGGTCCACATCCAATTTGGTTCGGACCCGCCTCCCCCGGGTTCAATGTCCTAAGACTAGGGCACCGGGCCCGGGGCAGAGGCTAGTGTTAGTAGTAGACTCGAAACCCGCTGCTTTTTTCTATAAACAGCAAGGGATCTTTTATATGCACTATCCCACAGACAGAATAGCAC
>JAULBS010080977.1:0-19155 GCA_032355785.1 Symmetromphalus regularis | reverse complement strand
TTTGCGCTAAAACCACATGGTTTAAAGTGTTACATTGATACAATAAAGAGAAATACTGGTAAAGATTATTATTTAGGTATGTTAATTTTAATTTCACTGAAATTATCGGTTTTTCTATGCAAAAAAGTGTGTGTGTGTGGGGGGGGGGGGGTAATTATATAGGCGTCCCCCCTGTCTAAAAAGTTGGGGGGGGGGTACGTGTCCTCCCCGGGATTTACGCCCATGTGCCATGCAGTCACCAGATAGGCAAATATTTTAAAAAATCAACTCTGTTACGATTTGGCCGTAACGGAGTTCACGACTGTTCCACAAATGCATTTCTACGACAATTTCAACGAGGAAAATATATGTTTCCAAGACGAATGAAGTAATTGTACTTTTCAACTTGAATTTTAATATTTCATGAAAAATAAATTACTGGAACGGACTTAACATGCATTCGCTTATCTGTGTTATCCAGTGGCAATGTGAAAACAATGCCAAGGCAATGCATGGGGAAAAGTGCACTACTCATTGTGCTTTCTATACTCTCACTACTCATTGTGCTTTCTATACTCTCACACAACCAGCTTGATAAAAAAAACAAAAAAACAAATGGGAACGAGAGAATTTGGAAAGACTTTTTTTTAGTTACTGAAAAATCCAAATCGACCACTATTCTGAGAATTGCACATGTAAGTACATAACAGATGCCAAACCATAAAAAACGAAGCTTATTTCTTTAATACTACTATCCTCCGTAACCATCATTTCGTTGATTAAGTAAATACAATATTTTTATAAAACAAAAATATTTTTGATGTTATATAAACAGAATGCATACAATTTGTATGATGTTAAAAGTCTAGATTATTGTTTGATCCCGAATCAAGATCACACATTTTTTTAAATAAGCATATATTTTGGAGTAAACCGTTTCAACTTTAAGATACGTACAAGCAAGACAGGAAAATATCCACCCCACGCGATAAAACACACAATCACAACACAACTATTACGTGAAAGCTTAAAGCCTTACATTTAAGCGTGTTTAATATAATCTTAGCCTGATGATATAAAACAACGAGTTAAAAAACTACGAAAAATAGAAGAGGATAACACATCATGCTATATAGAAACATACAACTATTTTCGCACGTAATGCATGTAAATACATAACTGATGCCAAACCATAAGTAACGAAGCTTATTTACTTAATACTGTTTAAAAAAAACATCATTTCGCTAATGTAAATAAATACAGTATGTTTATAAAAATCATATAACATTTTTGATGTTACGTACACACGAGACGCATGCGTTAGTTCAAAATGAAGGCAATGCTACAAATAAATGTGTGACACGCACGCAGAGGAACCAAACTATTGAATACAAAATGAAAGCCTGGTGGGACTGATAAGATCACGATATAAACAAAACACAAATTATAATATTTATATGGTAATACGTCATGGGTGAAAGGCCATTTATGGTGTACAAAGATGTACAATTTTTGCAACGATCTGATCGGTGTTCCATACCTGGCACATGACATTCAATAACAAACAAAATTGTATATGATCTTTTGGATCTATTAATGATGTTAATCTGTTAAACAGAATAAGACGCTTCTACATGCATCCAGTGTGCGGTGTATGGAATGCAGTGTGCGATATTTTCTTGAAAACTACAGAAACAGGAATCCGCTTGACTGGTTGATAATGAATATACACGTAGATATATAACTTTATTAAAATGTATGTTTACATGTAAATGTTTATCTGGGTTCAGAATGGATGCAATTTGTATTATGTTAAAAATTTAGATTCTTGTTTGATCCCGCATCGAGACTTTTTCTACATTTGCTTTATGAGCATTAGCATGTTTTGGGATAAACCGTTTTAACTTTAAGAATTGATTGAAGCTAGACAGGATAAATATCCATCCCATGCTGTAAAACACACAATCACAACAGTATCACATATATTTGTACCGGGTTTGAAAATCAAAGTAGTGAATATATTCACTGATTAACAAGACAAGTGATCAAACCACAAGCATTATCTCCCGTGTTTAATGGGAAACAGTCACTTTGCTATTTTTAAACAAAACATTGGAGATCAAAACTGTTTCTAGACACGACCAGAGGATACATCAACAAACGGGTAAAACATTAACTTTAAATACAGTGACTCTAACAAGTCAATTAGAATTACAAATTTGACACCATCACCAAATATATAGAACGTTGTCAAACACAATTAAAAAAAATTAAAAATATATGAACCACACTGCAAACACAGATTCCTATAGGTCGAAGCATAATCACACAATGCAACAATAATACATACCAATAGAAACACTATCAAAATAAAACAGTTCAGTCACACACAAATTCTGAAGTAATCTTTGTGCATAATTTTCTGCATGGAAAACGCAGAAATTCAATGAAGTCACTAACAATGATTTACAGCCATATCACAGGCCAGATTACATAAGAGGAAGGACCGAGATCAACATCAACATGAGCTATTATGACACATTGATAACCACAACTTTTAATTTCTATTTTAAACACACAAATTTAATAAAAGTCCAAAAGGTAAAAAATCACAGTTGAACAACGAACAGCTAACAGTATCTTATCTTCTATCACAGGCAAAATAACAAACAAGATACATTTCCTTATCTTCAAATGATTCTTAAAATATTTGAATTCTGTGATTTTCACGATCAGTTACAACAATATTTCCATTTGCTAAAATTCCTATTCCTTCAAGTCCTTTAAATCTTCCATTCTCATTGCCCCAACTTCCAAACATGGAATAATATCTTCCATCTGCTCGAAAGATCTGGACTCGGTTGTTGCCACTGTCAGCTACCACAACAAATCCTTGGCTGTCAATAGCTATTCCACGTGGATATTTAAGCTGTCCTCTCAAGGTTCCTGCAACGCCAAAGCTGAATACAAAATCCCCATAGATGCTGAAGACCTGAATTCGGTGATTACTGCTGTCACTGACATAGACTCTGTTATTGTTACTCACTGCAATGTAATGTGGGTTCTCAAACTGACCAATTGCTTTTCCTAGCCGACCAAACTTGCGTACAAAGGTTCCATTTGATTGGAACACTTGTATCCTATGATTTTCCTTGTCACATACATATATAAAGCCCATGTTGTCACAGGCAACACCCCAAGGATAGCTAAGCTGTCCATCACCAGCACCTTCTTGTCCGAAAACAAATTGGCAGATACCATTGCGATTGAATATCTGAATTCGGTGATTATATCGGTCAGCTACAATGATTTGATTGAGACCATTAACAGCAATTCCAGCTAGACAGTCAAACTCTCCTTCGTTCTGTCCATAAGTACCAAATGATCTGATATACCTGGAAAGAAAATCACTAAATTTGAAAAGTCATAAATTTTCCTTATGTTTTAAGAGATCAATTTTCCTTACATTGTATGTTTCAAGATAACCCAATAATAAAAATACAAAAAATAATTAAAAAAATATTTAAAAAAAAAGATTCCTTTGTGACAATTTACCAAATCTAAATGTAACAATAATTATAAATTCCATAGATTTAAATACACATATCTTACATCTAGCGGTACTGCTTATTTACTGAGCCTCTGTGAATGATCACATTCAATTAAAACCAAAGTTTGATTAATGCAGCATTAATAAATACTATATTTATAGTATGTACTTTATACATGACCTTTTAAGTTGCTTTATTTAATTCCAGTAAACATTATTGTCACACTTTTGTCTTTTATGATTTTTGTTGTTGACTTGTATAAATATATCATCTAGCAAAATGTCTTCTCACCTCCCAACATTATCAAAGACTTGGACTCGATGATTACTGCTGTCAGCCACATAGATATTGTCATCAAGTGGCGAGACTGCCACTCCACGTGGCCATGTGAAGTTTGCCTGCTCTGAACCTCGTTCACCAAATCTGATAAGAGCTTGCCCTTTCTGATTATATTTGTTTCTAGGGTTGGAAACATAGATGCTAGGACTAGAGTTAACTCTGTTGAAGGGTAAAATCTCTGACTCATCATCAGAGTTCTGTCCATTGTCATCACTTGTATCCAATGTGACATCAAACCGAACTGGAGGTCTTAAAGCAGGAATTACTGTTGAGTTAGCCTGACCAAGACTTTGGGTCATAGAAGTTGTTGCATTAGTTGGTAATGCTGATGCTCCAGGTTCTCTAACAAATGTTCTCTCTCTAATAAAAGCACTTGGCTCACCATCTTCCACTTCTTCTTCAGCAGGAGGGAGTGCTCCTATACTCCTGTGTCTTAGTCGATTAGCAGTTCTGTCCTCAAAGTGAGTGTCAGCATCATGGCCCATCATACTTCCAAGTCTAGGATCAGAATGATGATCTCGTCGTAACCTTCTTCTTATAACAGGTGGTGTGCTGAAGTCTCCAAGTAACAATCTCTCACTTAATCCATCATCATCACCTGCCTGTTGAGATGTAGCTATGCTTCTCCTGCCTATAGCAGGTGAGGAAGACATTGATCTACCTGAACGTGAAATTCTCAGAGAATAGTTTGGACGGGATTCTGCTGCAGAGTGTGATGTTACCCTTGAATTTGTATCAGTATCTTGAGTATCAGCATGAATATTCGGTGACTCATCTCTCTCTTGACTTCCACGAAGACGTGTAGAATGACCAACAGGGGCTCCTGAAGTAATTATAAGCTCTCCAAGATTGTTTATAGTGTTTGAGAGAAACTGATCTTCAAGGGAAATCTCCATTTGTCTAACTGATGGAAGACGTATACGACCAGACTGATATCCCAATATATTGTCCAAGTTGTCTGTGCAGTTTCGCTTGATTTCAACCAGATCTTCATCTGGAATGTTGGAGTTGGATCTGCTGAGCATGGACTCGGTTGAATCACAGAAGCTTGCCATACTTGCAACCTCCACTTCTATATTCTCCTGATGCATCCGTAGAGAACGTAACTCACTAAGAAGAAATGCATCAATCTCACCATGCAACAATCTTTGTCTGTTCCTCAACTCACGCACATGCTTCTCAATGGCTTCACTTATTTCTGTTTTTGCTGCATCACACCGCTCCTGAAGATGTGTGCCACTATGACCAATGGAATTCAAGGATTCAGTTATATCAGGAATTCCTCTACGAATCTGGTTTATATTTCTGCCGATATCTGTCTTGAGAATACTAAGATGGTTGCTTTTACATGTATCACAGATGCTTTGGTTGCAGTGAACGCACCTTGACAGCCTGTCCTCTCTACGACACACAAAACATCCACTGCTAGAACTTCCTACTGCTCCTGCTGCTTGTGGAACACTGGCTGGCATTTCATCTGGATGAGGACCTGTTGCCTGAGCCTCTTCGTACTGGAATCCATTTGAACTTCTCTGAGACTGAGAGGTCAATTCAAGGAAACCAATTACTGTGAGATTGTTAGGATAACTAGAGACACCTCGTCGGGGAACTATATGGTCAGCACGGCATTCAGGACACCTGATCATTCCTGTCCTCCTGTTTATTAGACCCTCCAGACATGGTTGTAGACAAAACGTATGCTGACATGGAAGAAGTTTTGGTGTCTTGTATCTATCCAGGCACACAGAGCAAGTGAGCAGCTGCTCTATCTGCCCTGTTGGATAGGAGTAGTCAGGATCAGTCATGTTCTTGTATTACTCATGTGTTAAAATTGATTTTCTGAAAAGTAAAAACTATGTATCACATACATGTATATATATACATGTATTAATATTTATTTTTACAGAATAAATCCCTGCCACAAATCGTTTTCTTTTCTCAAATTGTACTTACATGTACCTATTGTCATATATATATATATATATATTAAACCAAAATATTTTATATCTAAAAATAGTTGCAATGATTCCTGGGTCATGATAATCTCTGCACACCATTTTGTTTTAAAATTTTAATTAGTGACAAATGCTAATCTATTTAAATGGTTAATTTTGTATGTTAATTTTTTTTAGAAAGCAATATTTACATACCAGTTCAAGAAGTAATACAGAACAAATTGTTTCCTACTTGTACAATGGTGGATCCAGGAAAATGTAGGTAATGAACATCACATGGTCTTTAAATACTATAGTGGAATATATATATATATTCAAATTTCCAGGATCTTACTATATTTTAAAGTGGAACCAACACATTTATTATTTTTTATTTATTTATTTTTTAAAATTCTACTCAGCCCTAGCACATAGTACTATTATGGGACATAATGGTTGTTAATTTAAAACTAACAAGTAAAATACACAGAAGTTAAAGTTTGAGCATTTAATGTTTAGGTAATGAAATGTTTTGTGAAATGTCTGCAGTTAAGACAAGACTTCTCATTTCCAAAGCCCAAGAAAACACCAAAATAATTATCCATAAATAACTCTTAGCACAAGGTGAAGTATAGGAGACAAAGAAACCAAAACATCCAAGAGTTCTTCACATTAATCCTTAAACACAGAAAATCTATTATAAATTATTATAAACCAAAATTCCAAGAATTTATTTTCGTGATTCTATTTATGAAGTTCCAAATTGTTATTTTCTACATTTAAAAGTGAAAGATATGTTGTAAAGATATTTCATAATACCTGCATTCTCCTTTCTTCAAGGAACAGACACCAAAACTTCCAGTGAGTCATGTAGCTTGTTCTTTTTATAACTCGGGCGAAGTATTTGGAAACCTGAAACTTTTGGCAGCAGCGAAAGTCTAAGCTTGCAAGCTGTCAAATTAGCTACCTGGGAATCGAGACTATACAGGTGCCCGTACACTGCAACACGTGCAGCCCACATTTTGACGTTACCAGCGTAACTAAACAAATAGATTCCAGTGAACGTGTTCCGGTTATCGTTTGTTTGGTGGTTTTTATATAAGAAATTTGACCTGGTATATATATTTTCCTGTCACAGTTCTGTTTGCAATTTTCATTGTTTTGATATTGTTGAGTAGGCAAACCATAAATGTTTTTCAATTGAAAATAAGTTGAATTTAAATTGAGGCAATAGTGTTTACATTGTTTATCAGGAATTACCTGTTTTCGTGATTGACATATTAGCGTTTATACATAATAAAAAATAGAAAGTAACACTCGCCTCTCACTCAAGGCGATTAGAAATTGGTTGGAATGAGTAAATATTGCATGGTGCCTAATATTTTTTTGTAAACACATTAAAAAAAAAAAGATTCATGTTTGATTATCGTCACAAATAAAACAGCACTGTGCTTGTGTTGTCACCTTTATTGTTACTTCATATTCATAAACAAAATATAGTAAAATGTCTTTGTATAAGGTTCCAAATAATAAATAGACCACTCCCAGAGAGATTTTTTGTACAGATCAACATTTGACTTAAGCATGCATTTTATGTATTTGTAAACCAATTACTTGGTAGTGCTTGCTTGCACAAAAATTTCAAGAAAACCCCCCAAAACAAACAATAAACATGAATAATTGCATTGAATTACTGATTACTCAATCAAGTTACATCAGGGCTTGTGGTGTCATTTGCTAAAGGTGCCAATGGTGAAAAAAATTGGCCAAATAATTTCCATGTTTCACTAGCCTGAATTGATTAGCAACTAGTATAAGGCTAGCTAGTTTGTTGAACTGTGGTGTATGTTATCCCTATAACATATTTCTATTATTTGGATAAAATATCCATTCACTACACACCTAGCATAAAAAAGGAAATTCATAATTTATTTAATTAACATTGTGTTAGCCTATTGCAGATTTTTATTCACATTCTCAGGCTTTGAGCTTGAAGATGTGCATTCAGTTTTTAAGTAATTATATTGGTACAGCATGGAAATAAAATTCTTTTAATAAAACTATAAAAATTATAAATTATTTTTAAAAAAAAATTCCTCCTTGTAGATATGGTTTTAAAGCAGGATGGGTGGTACATTTTGTGAGATTGATATTGAAGACCTGGTGTTCCATGAACGCTGTGGAGGTGGCACTTTTGGAAGTGTCTACAGGGCGCTATGGAAGTCCATGGACATGGAGGTGGCTGTTAAGAGATTGCTCATGCTTGAAAAGGAGGCAAGTACATGTGTTGAAAAAAGAATTGTTTAATAACTCCCTAGCACATTGCTTAATCAGTTAATTAGATGTAAGTGTTAGAGACTCAAGTGTCAATATTTCGAAATCTGAGGTAACCGGAAGTCGGTTCACATGATTTTTACCTAGGTAACCAATTGTTTGGGTATGTGAATTATATTTGCATAACCCGTGGTTTATCTGATCAGTTACCTCAAAGTTACATTGAAATTATAATTTAAATACATAATGTTTAGCTCAAGCATAACATTGTCTTCTGGTTTGTTGCGCATCAAGTATATAAAAATTAGTCTAAAATATTAGTAGTACGTTTGCTAGAATAAACTTCTTGTAATCATGAAGTTTTCAAGTTTTAATTTCTGAGATCACGACGTAACTGATTTGCGGTTCGCGTTAATTTAATTTTGCGTAACCGACATGTGAACAAAACGGTGGTTCGCGTGAAATATTGTGCCCTGGAAACTTATTGTTTGTGATACACAGTTCACTGAAGAAACCCACTACCACCACAAAGATTACTGTTTACAAGTGTTGGCTGGTTAGCTGTATTTATTTTCATACTTATGTCCAATCAAGGTTAATGCACGCTGTCCTGGGTGCACAACTCAGCTTCCTGTGCTGCCTTTTCAGGACAGAGGTTGTTTGTGTTAGTAGTAGAGATGAAATCTGCTGCAGCTACTCTTATCGATAAGCAACAAGGGATCTTTTATATGCATTATCCAACAGACAGAATAGCACATACCACTGCCTGATAGACCAGTTGTGGACCACTGGTTTGTGTAGCTGTATACACCTACCCATTGAGCCTTGCGGAGCACTCATTCTGGGTTGGAGCCAGTACTGAGATTAAAAATCCCATCCCTCAACTAAAATTTGATCTCAGTACCTCACAGCTGCAAGTCCGATAGCTTAACCACTGCACTACCAGGGCCAGTTATTTTACAGTGTTAACAACGCCTCTTTTATATAGCCATTCATAAAGATAGTAGGACACCCACACCATAGCCTTTGTTACACCAGTTGTTTTCCACTGGCTGGAACAAAAATAACCCAGTTGGTCTACTAAAAGGAATCAGTATGATAAATCATTGCATCTCAGTAAGACGACTACATGTATTGGTCTAGGGTTAAAATTCTTCGTTAGGCTAATTATTATAAGGTGAGGAGGACACACCAGAAGCACAACAGCAAATGTAAAAGTTGTACAAGTATATGTAATACTGTGGTGCCATCATGAAATTTGATCCATGACATTAATGAATACATAGCAAGTTGATTAAAAGACAACCATGTTGTGTGGTTTAACTAGTACAATAATGCCAAATTTTGTGGCCTTATAAATATGGTTTTATTTTATTTTTAATGTAACTGAAAATTCCCACTTCCATGATGTGAATCAAAGGTAAATTTCTCAAAATCTTTGTCATTTCTAGAACTATCTGCATATAAAAGAACAAGAACAAGTTTATTCACTATTAAGGCCACAGGCCCAAAATACACCAGAAACAGCAGATATATCTAGGTCAGATGTTAGTGGTTAACTTAAAAAATATCACTTTGCTTATTAAAGATACCTGATATAAAAAAGATGACAAATTGTACAACAATAGTTCATTTGTAGATGACATCAGCTTCACAAAATAATTGAAAGTGGTAGTATATGTGAATGTTTATTTATAAAAGAATAAAGAAAAATTTTTCTTAAGTCCGTATACTTTTTACACTTAAGTAATACATGTAGTTGATCTTCAACAAATAGCTCATCATTAATTCTACAAAAAGGACACCATCTTTGGTCATAGGTTATGTTGTTGAATTTACCAATCTCTACAGCTAATCCAAAGTTATTACATCTAAACTTCGACAAGGCCCTTTTTAGATGCAAGTACCTTTCGATATCCAGTAAATATTTATACTGCTTGTAATAATAATATGAGGCAGATATGTTTATATCTGCATATAAACTGAACCTATAAATCTATGAAATGCATCAATATTTTAGTTTGTTATTCATTATTATTTATTCATGTTTTGATTATTCTTTCTTTTCAGGCGCAGGTTTTGAGTGTATTAAGTCATCGGAACATCATACAGTTTTATGGTGCTGTGACCTCTGATCCCAACTTCTGTCTAGTCATTGGTAAAATATAGTTAAATTCTATTGGAGAAACTTTAGAAAATATTCTTACATTTTCAAGATTATATTAACATAAAATTCGGACAATTTAAAGTACATTTATTCTGCTTTGTCAGCTTTAATTTATAAATACATACATTACTTTATTTTACACATATTAACATTGAAACTAATTATTATATTTGCTGTTATAACTATCAGCTAATTTCTACATTAAAAACTGGTAACATACAAGATTAACATTGTAGATTTCACAGAATATTTGTCCTTTTCTGCAATTTGATAAATCAAATGGAATTTTTTTTTTATCCTTGTTCAGGATATTTTATAAAAAATATTCATTCATCCTGATTATCAATAAAAAATAAGTAGTATTTGTGAAATTTTATTTTAAAAACTGTTATAATGTGAAAATCTTAAAAATATATTGCACCAGTGATTGTATATAATCTATTGTATATTTTTGTAGAATATGCTCCAAATGGGTCACTGTATGCCTTCCTGAGAAATCCTGAAAATGAACTGGACTTTAAACAGATACTTAAGTGGGCCAAAGAAATTGCCATGGGTATGTATTAAAATAATATAGATTTTTTTTCTTCTGATTTTCTTGAATATGTGACTAGAGAGAGCAAAATGAGTTGGTTGTCATGCATTCTAATTTCTCTAAAAAGGAAAAAACTGGTGAAAGTGAAATTTTGCCATTTTTGGTTTAATAAAATTTAGACACATTAATGTTTTGTTAACTTCTAAAGTATTTATTTCACTAATACTTTTTATAGAACCTACAGCTGACTATTTGTAGTGGTACCCAACTCCAAAACATCATTAACTAATTGTCATCTATATTTTACAGTAATTATTGTTGCTACATGTATATAATTGATCGTTATTCATATTAATTGGGTTTCTGTGTATCAAAACACTGGAGGAATTAAAATAGATTGGTATAGCAGGCACCGCAGAATAGAGGGGACAGTGATGGCCATGGCCCCCACCCCACTTTTTAGGGGACAACTAATAAAAGAAAATCACTAAACAAATTCTTTCAGAATAAAACAATTTTTAGGCTTGGTGACAAAATAAAGTGGCTGAAATCAGAGTTTTTGAAGTATGAGGGGGTTCCTGCAGGAATGCTGCTGCCCTTTGGTCACCTACTTCCAAATGCACTCCATGGACACTGTATAGTAATTACTAATAGAATATTTTTCATCCTGTACAGTGTAAGGTAATGCATGGAGTGCTAACATTTACTTATATTTGTTTTGTGTTACAGGAATGAATTATCTCCACTGTGAAGCACCAGTCAAAGTCATTCATAGAGATCTCAAGTCCAAAAATGGTAAAATCTTAACACTCTAAATACAGTTTACTTCAGATTTTTTGTCACTAAAATGTGTATAAATCATAGAATTATTTGTGCTGAAGTATATTATCCATTCTTACTGGAATACACTGACAAACATGCTTCTTGAAAGATTATAATTTTTCTATTTGTTTTGTTTGTCTTTTTTCAGTTGTTATATCTGAAGATTGGTCATGCAAGGTATGTAATTTCAAAACTATGTTTATTGTAGAGATACTTAATACATGTATGAGGTAGTATTATTAATGTTTTTTTTTGTTTAATATCGTGGGTGGTCTTTTATTACAGGAGGCTGCTTAATTCATGTGGAGTCATTTTGACTTAATTACTTACAGCTAGGTTTATGTGTTCTTGATCTATGGAATATTACCATAATTTTTTTTAAATGACAACAAACAAGTGGAGCTTTTGTTATGTTTTGGTTAAGTTTTATAATTCTTGAAATATCCTTGTTAACACATGATGGCACATACTTACTGTTTAGACATTACGCAAAAAATAGTTTATCATATCGAAAATACCTTTTCAAATATTTGTAATATGCCATTTTGTATGTTTTATTTAAATTTTAACCAGTATTAATGCTAGAATTTATTTCAGTTGTGTGATTTTGGAGCCTCAAAGTTTATTGGGAGCACAACAAAGATGTCTCTGGCTGGGACCTTTCCATGGATGGCTCCAGAGGTCAGATGACTATTCATTCACTAGAAATACCATTTCTGTTATACATAATTATGATTATATATACATAATATATTCATAATGTCAGCTATGCCATTGTAAAACCATTGTAAAATTGGTCTGTGGCAGCTAGGTACTGCATTGCAAAAACATAAATTTATTATGTGGAGTGCTCATTTTCCTGAAATACCTGTTGCAGTACCACAGTAAAAGGATTTAACATTGGCAATTAAGTGCCAGCACAGCATTGCCTGAATTCCAAGAGTTGTAATGTTGCATCATTTTTTAATTAGAGCACATTAAGGTTATATATAAACAACAGATTGATACAAACACTAAAAGAATTATTATATTATACAACCAAAACATATTACTTTTCATTGTTGTTACTTTTAACCATTCCATTTTGAACGCTATCACTTAAACCATATTATATTAATATTTATGTACAGCTTTGTGTTCAATATCTTCCATCTATATTTACTGTGAAAACAAAGTTGTATTGATAATATTTTCAGGTAATTCAGAGTCAGCCAGTGTCAGAATCATGTGATCTCTGGTCGTACGGGGTTGTGAGTGTATTTTTAATTATATATCTTGTTTTAAGTATTATAAATAAATCTTTTAACACCAAACAGTTGATAAAGTTTCTGCTACATGATAAAGAATCATGTGATCTCTGGTCGTATGGGGTTGTGAGTGTATTTTTAATTATATATCTTGTTTTAAGTTTTATAAATAAATCTTTTAACATCAAACAGTTGATAAAGTTTCTGCTACATGATAAAGTATAAACTGGAAAACTTTCTTGTACAAGCATCCTAGATCAAAAACATTGAATCCAATGTCTTGTGTTCATGTCTGTTTGCTCAATCAGTTGAATGACTTGTCGGGTATACACTGATGTAGTACTTGTTATAATTTGCTTATTTGCACCGCAGTCACTTATTTAGACCCAGTGATTTTTCATTTAAAATAAGCTATTTTCCATTTTGTGTTTTTGTGAATTCTGCTTCATTTCCATTTCAGGAATAAAATATGTTTAATTAGCTACTTAACTGAAATAATTTCTGACAATTTATAGGATAAAATGAAATTTAGTCATAACTATAATAAATTGTTATTTAAATCTACCCTCATGCACATACACACGCACGCTCACATACTCTCACACACGCACATACACAAGCACACTATGTCCCCATTCACGTAAAGCTAGCAAGTCGTTATATTTTCGTTTAATTTTGGACTTTTTTACCAACACTAAATGCTGGGTCTTGGCCAACATAACAAGTCATTACACATCGTGTGACGTCATATGCAATATGCTGTTTATAAGTGGCGAGAGACCACATCAGGAACAAAAGTTATAATTACAACAACTAAATAAAATCAAACATAACTTAAAAAATTAAATGTTTGTTTAGATACCATTCTGTAAGAGAGCTGGGTTGGGACATAACTGTACTATTCAATGAATTTGGGCTATTTTCAGTTCCAACCTGTGGTCCATAACTGGTTTATCAAAGGTCATGATATGTGCTTTCCTGTCATATAAATAAAACCTTGCTGCTTATTGGAAAGAGTAGTCAGAATGAACATATGATTGACATCCAATAGCCCATGATAAGATTAAAATCAGTGTGCTCTAGAGGCATCGTTAAATAAAACAAACTTTACTTTATTCATCAGTGAGTTATAAATTTGTATAAAATATCAGTTTTCTGATTTATCAGGTTCTTTGGGAGTTGCTCACACATGAAATTCCTTTCAATGGCATCGAAGGCTTCCAAGTGGCCTGGCTCATTGTCGAAAAAGGGGAGGTAAGTGTTTTCAAAATTAATTATATTAAGGAGAAATGTTTGTTTATCACCACTGTTATTGTTGTGTGTGTAAAAGATTGAATTTTTTCTTTTTGTTGAATATTTAGCAGTTTGAACAACTAATTAATGTTTATCCATTTACATAATTTGTTTATGAATATGTTGGCTTTATATTATTTTATCACAAACTATTGTTTGATACCCCATTAATAGATGTATGTCTTTTACCAGTATCCTGTGTCATTAAAAATTAATTTGTTCGCTCGCTCACTCATTCCCTCACTATTTAGGAAAATTGATGTTTTCTTGTCTAATTTCTTTATACCGATTGATTTGTATTATTCAGTGAACAAATTGTTGCTCTTTTGTAGCGTCTGATGATTCCAAGCTCATGCCCACCCTCATTTAGCAAAATGATGAAAGATTGCTGGATAATGGAGCCCAAGAAAAGACCAACATTCAAACAGATTCTCACGCACATTGACCTTATGTCACATGATGGTAAGCTTTTCAGTGATCAATAAAAATGCCAGTACAGTCTTGATATTTGAAACTTTATTTGGGCATATGAAAAGTATTTTATTTTAGCCAATTTTGACAATTGCAGATTGATTTTACTAAAATGGATTGTTTAAATATTAGTTGAAAATATTTCATCATTTTTATTTTACACAGATTAAATGTAAAATTTAACATCATTCTAAACTATATTTTTGACTGAATTCTCAAGCTAACAAACTACATTTTGGTTGTAAGAGAAGTTGCATCGAGTCGTATGTACATTGTATATGAATTGCTTGATGATTTGTTTGTTGTTTCATTCTCGGTGGACCCATTTGCAGTTTGGGCTATTTTCTGTTCCAGCCAATAGTTCACAACTGGTACATCATCAAAGGCCGTGGTATGTGCTGTCCTGTCTGTGGGATGGTGCATATGAAAGGCCCCTTGCTGCTTATCAAAATGAATAGCCTATGTGGCGGCAGAGATTTTTCTTCTAAATAAATATGTCATAATGACCATATGATTGGTGTCCAATAGCCAACGATAAGATTAAAATCAATGTGCTCTAGAAGTATCGTTAAATCAAACAAACTTTCCTTAACTTACTTTCTGGTTTCTTTCAGAGACTCTTCCAGATCAGACAAACTCATTTCTAGAGCACAGAGAAATATGGAAGTATGTACAGTGCTTTATTTTTTTGTGTTATGTTGAAACAGCTGCACAACACCTGCAATTAAGGAAATATCTATGCCAAAATAAATGCTGTGGAGAAATAGTGTCCACAGCATTTTCCACGGCAATTTCAGCATTCACATGTTTCCAACTCTGAGTTAGTATTAAAAAAAAATTACATCCTGAAATTTAAAAAATTGTCTGCGAAGAATAAAAAATTCTGTGGGAATTTCCACAGAATTGCCGATTGCCGAAGGAAATTTCAGAGGTTGCTGCATATATGGGTTTAGCAGTTCATCAATTAGTCAACATCACAAATTATGTTTTACTCTATGATACACAGTATGGTACCATTGTATTTAAAACACCAGTTGATTAAATGTTTTCTTTTTAAATTTAAAACAAATACTAGCCTGGACATACTGTATCCTCTGCTAGTTCCTGTTCTTTACCAAGATTGAAAGTCAGTAGTAGGCCAATCTATGCTTTATTACCAATCTTTATTACAGTTTTATGCATTAAATCATTACCTCTAGTGTCAATATACCATATGATTGACTCATGATTAAAAAAATGTAGTGTGGTGTCATTCAACAAACGTGCATTTATTTTATGAATGCTGATAAAACCTTTAACTGTGGGTAGTATATAAGGGATGTTGGTCAGAATATCAGAAATTTCAGTTTACAATACTTTACACAATATGATACCACTGTATTTAAAATAGTGATTTGGTTATCTATAGCAATGCACAGAATAGGCTAAATGTAACAGTGTGTTGTAGAAAGGAGATACAAGCAACACTGGAGAGATTGAAGAAGGCAGAAAGAAATCTTGGCTTGAAAGAAAAGGAGCTGAGAGAAAGGGAACTGAAATTGAAAGAAAGAGAGAAGAATCTAGAACAGCAGTTTAAAGTTGTTGTAAGTTTTGCTCTGAGCACTGTTTTGTTTTAGGGGGTGTTGGTGGCAAAAACAAAAAAGATGATGTTTCCAATAATGCCAAAACATTAACATTAATAATATGACTATATTGACAGGAAGTGAAGATGACACAGAATTGAATATACTTATCTGTGGCCTACTTAAACTGTTTTAGCTAATGAACTTGCATATCTTTTCAAATTGAACACTTTTAATTGTTGTAGAAACTGGAAGACCATGATGTTAAAACTTGGAGAGATGTTGATGTGGTGAGTACTAACAATCTACAAGTTTATTATAAAATATTCCTACTTTAGTCAAATGCTATAATGAGACGCAAATATAGCATGTTTGAGCTTTGAACCAGACAAAGTAAATAAAGAAGATATTATTTGTTTAATGTAACATAAATAAAGAAAACTTTATTTTATTACTGTAACATAAACATCATTTTAGTACTATAACATAAATAAATAATAATAAAATATACAAAGTACAATAATGATCCCAAGGCTCCCCAACCCTGGCATTGCCAGTTTGACCCGGGGGGGCGATTAAAAAAAATAATAATAAAGAAAATTAAATAAAGAAAACATCATTTTATTACTGTAAATATTACAGGATTTTACAAAGTTCTTTCTCTTCTGAGACTATTCCTAAACACATTTAGGATCGAATATATGAAACCTGTTTTCCTTATATGCAGGTATAAATATATGTTGTTACAGATATTTAAAAGGAAATATTTTTCATAAATGTAGCACTAATTTAATTTTCGTCAGTCTGCAGTTTATATTTATTTACATTATTGTTTGTGATATGATTGTCAGGTTTGGTAAGTTCTCAAATTTTTCTTTTTTTCAGTATCAGTGGATAAAACAGCTAGGAAATGCTGGTGAGTTATATTCTTAATACTCCTTTAACTCATTTGTTGTTTTCTTGTTTTTATAGTGATTAAAGGTCATTATTGTAACTTGATATCATATGCTGCATATTGTCTTGTTAGTACAAGTCATAACTGTAACTTGATATCCTATGCTGAATATTGTCTTACTACAGGTCATAACTGTAACTTGATATCCTATGCTGAATATTGTCTTCTTATTACACGTCATTATTGTAACTTGATATCCTATGCTGAATATTGTCTTGTTAGTACAAGTTATAACTGTAACTTGATATCCTGTGCTGAATATTGTCTTATTACAGGTCATAACTGTAACTTGATATCCTGTGCTGAATATTGTCTTGTTATTACAGGTCATAACTGTAACTTGATATCCTATGCTGAATATTGTCTTGTTATTACAGGTCATAACTGTAAGTTGATATCCTGTGCTGAATATTGTCTTGTTAGTACAAGTTATAATTGTGACCTGATATCCTATGCCAAATATTTTCTTGTTAGAGGTCATAATTGTGACTTGATATACTATGTTGAATATTTTCTTGTTGTTATTTCAGGTCATAGTTATGATTTGATATCCTATGTTGAATATTTTCTTTTTGTTACAGGTCATAATAGTGACTTAATATCCTATGCTGAATATTTTCTTCTTGTTATTACAGGTCATAATTGTGACTTGATATCCTATGCTGAATATTTTCTTGCCCACAACATTAATGGTCGTCGACTTCTGATGTTGACACAGGATGACCTGCGTGCTATTGGAATTAAAAGTGTTGGTCACATTATTGATTTACATGTAAGTTTTTTCTCTTTTATTCCTAATAAGACTGATAAATTGCTTGAGATTTATTGAATGAGAATGGGTTAAGTATTGTTTGTCTGTCTAACAGGGATAATATATGACAATACAAATAACATTCTAACCATGTTTCATGAACTATAATACTTAGTACAGATACTTCTTTGTTAAGAACAAGAGTTACTTCCCTTTTCTCCGAATTGTTTATAGTTGTAGAATATTTACAGAAGAGCTCGGATGAATATTTGGTTAGACATATCAATACATTGTTTAATTAATGGGTTTGAGCTTATAATGTGGTAATTCTGACAAATGATTTGAAGGGTTCTGCCTACAAAGTTACGAATAGTGAAAAACAAATAGGCAGAAGAAAGTGAATTTGTTAAATTCATAACTTTATTAAATTAAGGAAAGGAATGCATTGTCTGTTTAATGACACCCAGCACACTGTTTATTCAGCGGCTATTAGATGTTTGACAATATTCTGTGACTCATGGTCTTTAGAGGAAACCTAGGCTGCTCTTTCCGATTGGTAGCAATGGATCTTTTATATGCACTTTCCCACACACAGGACAACACATATCACAGCCTTTGTTAAACCAGTTGTGGACTATTGGTCTTATTAAATCAATTTAATGTGATAAGTGTTGGTCAGCAGTATTATCAGGAGTAACAGTAATGGTCACAACTTCAGGTGCTGGCTTGATCTGATCAATGCTGAACACTATAGACAAAATCCTTGATCAAAAGAAATTTGCTGTAAATATTCAACCTTAGACTGGTAGTTTGTGTAGTGGTACTTCGGTACTGTAGTGTAAAGCAGTGTTGTTAGTGAGTATAAAAGAAAATATCTTGCTTGTGCATTATTGTCACGTGTGTTTGTCAGATGTTCTTTTTATTTCTAGACTGAAATCCGACTCCTGAATGCACACAACCACAGACTGCTTAATTTCCCACCTTTATCAAAAGTAAGTATCAGATTTACATTATATACATTCATTAAGAAAACACAGTATACCTTCTATCATCACTATTTTAATTGTGACATGTTGACTAACATCCTCTATATATCACCCACAGTTAAAGACACTTGCTGGTCTCTGTAAAATCTCTATTGCCAGAGATGGCCAAGGATTTTTGTTTACAATTAATCCAAGTAATTCTAGTTGAACTATCAACAGCTAATAACACAGGCAAGAAGAGAGCAAGATGTCCACTGAAATTCTGTAACAAGACACCAAACCCAGCCAG
>JAULBS010080966.1:0-19157 GCA_032355785.1 Symmetromphalus regularis | reverse complement strand
AGAAGATCATTTGTGCTTATCGATAAGATTAGCCACTTTTATAATGTCAGTGGGATAGTGCATATAGAAGATCATTTGTGCTTATCGATAAGATTAGCCACTTTTATAATGTCAGTGGGATAGTGCATATAGAAGATCATTTCTGCTTATCGATAAGATTAGCCACTTTTATAATGTCAGTGGGATAGTACATATAGAAGATCCCTTGCTGCTTATCGATAAGAGTAGCCACTAACCTTTGTCCTGGACAGACAGCACACGAAGCTGAGCTGTGTGCCAAGAACAACGTGATTGGACCTTAATTAGCGTGCTTGAACCTCAATAAGTATGAAAATAAATACAACCAACCAACCAAGAGCATACACCCTCCAGTGTCAACATAAGCTTAGACTTTCTGCCGGAAGTGCAAATGACGATCTGCTGGTTCGAGCATTAGCGGTTGCGCAATGGCCCATGCTGCTGAAGTACTTAATAAATAGAAACCATTTCAAGAAGGACGCGACGATGATCTTATGTTCGATCGTATTGTTAGAATAATTTTATTATCATGTACTGGAATTACAAATAACGTTTAACATATATATAACGCCTATAGATTTATCCTAAGTAAGAATAATATATTAAAAATAATAATAATAGTTTTTTTGGGGGGGTATTTAAGCACGATTAACGTTATTAACATTATAAGCGATATTCAGATCAATATTAAGTCAGATAATGTATTTGCATTTCAACAGAACTCCTAGACTCTGAAAGAAGCAACCGAAAATACAATATCGGTTTCATACATTGATCTTTTGCCATGCAATTCAAAGCTACTACACAAAGGATTTATTTATCTTCATGTCGATTAAACGTTCCGCTTCAACATTAGGTATCGACATAATCAAATTACCGTTTGATTATGTATATCATTCTTTAACAATAAAAATAATGTTTCTGTCTAAACCACAGGTTTTTTCGACGTATAATGCATTTCCTCATTGTATTATTGACATAATAAGGAGAAGACTGGACATAAAATCAATGTAGTATTTAAAATGATGGGAAATCTTTTGAAGATATAAGCACTTGGGAACAATAACACACTTGAAAAGTGAAAAAAATGAGTTCAAGTACAAAGCAGTAGTGAAAGGGATTTGATCAAACAATGACGTGTTAATTATATTTGTATACAGTCAAACCTGCTTTAACAAACCATCTGTAAAATATAGATATTAAACCACGCATTTTTGCTAAAATCTCAAAATCAGCCATGTAATGATATTTTTTCATTAACAGCTACCTAGTTAAACATAGATACGTGCGACATGCGACTGGTTTAGCCTGAGTGGGTCACACTTAACAACCTATCTATGAAAGCAACGTCAGAAATAAATAAATTCATGTTGTTCAATCTCTATATAAATGCAACTTTCTCTTAATAATCACTCTTTGTAGTTCGCTTGTGTGGTTTGACTGTAACAGAAAATGTCTTGGCAACCGTAGTTCCGCACAAAACATATCATGCTAATTTTATAGACACCCCATAATTATAATACATGTTTAAAGCGTAAACGTACTTAACATAGCAGCATGAAATAACACCGCATACGCTTACTGGCCAGGTAACACAGTATTTTATTGAAAAAACATAGCACCAGGCCTAGCACTATTAAATGTTGGGGGTACTTCTAACTTAAACATAAATGTTTTTAGGTAAACTACAACCCCTTATCTCGGTCAACTTTGTGTTTTAATGGTTTAACTACAAACCTGATAACCCTGAAACAAATGCTTCCAATTGCCTTATGTTACGCAAGGATTCTTTTGTTTGTTTGTGTTTAACAACCCCCCAGCACAAAAATAAACATCGGCTATTGGGGGTCATACATTGGTTAAAACAAAAAAATATTTAAAAATAAATCAGTGTAGTTACGCAAAGAAGAATTCTGATTTGTTTTGTCTGACGTATTGTAACATGTATAAGTTGTATTGATTGCTATCTTACAGAGTTAAATGAATTATATAGAGATATATCAATGACACATTTGTGATAATACTTAATTGACCGTTTGTTTCAATATGATTTTGACTGTTTATTTTAGGAACACGTTATACGGTGATACATAAACGTACAAGATCAATGCTTTATTGAAATCTGAGAGACGAAAGAGTTATGTTCAAAACAGTTTCTGTGGATAAACAGTGATGTTTAAGACAAAACCGTGATAAACAGTTGCAGTTGAAGATAAAATATAATCTGTTATTAAGTTTATCTTGATCAAAACAATATCTCTGCACAAGCCAGATATGAAAGAGTTATGTTCAAAAAAGTTTCTGTGGATAAACAGTGATTTTTAAGACAAAACCGTGATAAACAGTTGCAGTTGAAGATAAAATACAATCTGTTATTAAGTTTATCTTGATCAAAACAATATCTCTCCACAAGCCAGAGACGAAAGGACATAGAGACACAATCATGAGGATTTGTATTCATAAATAATTGCATAACAATGCTATAAGGTTTTTTATTGTAAGATTAGAATATCCCACATTATCGTTGCACCCGCCACATGCATATACTTTAGCCCTTTCATGACGACGCTGGAGAAAAGTCCAACTAGATGGTAATATATCTCAGGTAGTTACTGTATGAAGCTGTTAATGAGCTGAGAGATATGCGCGCAACGAGGCATTAATCCCCCGAGAAGACAAATAAACAGCCTCCCTCAACCGTGAAATATGTTTTGCTTTTTACAATAAGAAATCATTATTGATTTTATATTCGTACATCATTTACTTGCATGTGCTTGTCTTGTTAAAGAAAACATTCACACAGTGAGTCATTTGTACGTATTGAAAATCTACCAATACTGCCCTTTAATGGATTCTCTGCATTTTTTAACAATGGCAGTCTGATGTGTCATCCTTTTCATTAGAAATTTGCGAATATACCGTACTCCTTTTAATATACTTAATATATATTTTATGAAAAGGAAAGCATATATTTTGGAAATTTGCCTTTTGAAGTTTCTCGCACACAATACACATGCACACACGCACACATGCCACTCATATACACATTCATACTCATATACACATTTCTCTCTTGCAATCTATCGACGTCAACCTTAGAGTCCACGGACTTACGTAACTTATAAACTTGAATTAAAGAAGCTAATAGCCTTCAAATATCAATACCACAGTCATGTGAAAATTTATTGTATACTTACAATACTACTTAACTGTTTTTATCACATTATTTTCTTTTCATCACTGAAACCAGTAATACATTTTGAACATTCAAAAGTATTATATTGACGTTGGTATCAAATAGAAGGAAGACACAATGTAATACAACTGTAAAATAGAAGACAGGGGGCATATAATAAAAATGTAAAATGAAATCAAATATATATTTTAACAAATTTATTTCATTTTCATTTGCATCTACGGTAATTTTAAATTGAAACTATTAGATTTTTCTTATCACAGAACATTGGGGATTACAATAGGTGTCAGATAACACTTTAATAAACAAGTTATCAACCATATGTAATAACATCTAAGTATAACGTCATAATAAAAATCGGCTCGTAGATAAAGTACAGAACATTTGCAAGCGAGTTCTACATCAACAGTGTATTCACATGAGATACGTTTACAGAACAGTGTTAGATTGCTGGCTATTTCCAATATAGATTATTAACTTTGAGGTAGACTGAACGTTTAAACAATGATCCGCCTTGCACGGACAGCGAATTGTAATTGAATAAAATAACGATCTTGTGTGGGGTAGACAGTTTGTCTCTACAATGTTTGTTTTATTTTTCAGTTGTGCGATACACTAATAATATGAAATTTATTAAATTACACTGAAGTCAAAAGAAAGTATACCAAATATATATTATGTGGATAATGATTTAAATAATATATTATTATTTATTATTATTATTAATGTTGTTACGCCTCTTTCTTTGGAAATCATTTAGATTTGAATATTCACCCACACACACACCACAATTTGTTATGTTTTAAAAAAAACTTTTGACATGACGTACAACATAATTATAAAGAATAATAAATAACAATTTAAAAGGTATATCCTACACCGCATATTACATGCATTTGTTTAATTGTATCTTGATCTTACTTATTTACGTTAGTACATATTCTAATTCTTTGTTATTAGAACCTTTCTGTACTATAATCTATGATAACAGACCAATGTCTAACGTTTAAGTAGGTAATGGAGATCATTGCCTTGTATCATACAATACGAAGCCCGCTCATAAATTACTCACGAAGTATTTTCAAGGCAACCAACAATAATAAAAATCAAACAGTAAACACGATACAATAAACAGTTCGCGTCCGTTTGTTCAAATCATTAGGGAAATAACCACGTAGTTGTTGATCTTGAAATTGAAAGAATAAAGAAGTAACTTATAAAGTAATTTCTTCACTGATGAACATTAATAGTACCTATATTGTAGGCATCAATAAACTCTAAGGGAATCACTTTGGTTATCCTTAACGGTGCTGCCAGTCAGTCGGACTTAGTTTCATACCATTTGTAAACTTTCCTCATTGAGACACTCTGTTTTAGATTTATGTCCTTTTCTTTGGAAGCCATTTAAATTTGAATTTATGCCTCTTGTAAACCTTCCTTGAGGTATCGGTTGATCTTTGATTAACGACTTGGTAAACTTTCCTTAGGGTGTCGACTGGACTGATTAATATCTTGATAAGCCTTGCTCTGGTGTCGCTTGAACTTTGATTAATGCCCTTGATAAATCTTCTTGTATGTGCGCTTGAACTTTAATTAATGACCTTGGTGAACCTTCCTTGGGGTGTCGCTTGGACTTTCGTTAAGGCCCTTGGTAAACTTTCTCATGGATATCAGTTGAACTGATTAACGCCCTTGGTAAACATATATCTTGAAATAACGTTGGCACGGTTTTACTCCTTTCGTAAATTTGTATCTGAAAATAAACCTTTCTAAGAGTCACTTCACCTCGATTCGTAACTATCTCTTGGACAGCCTATTCAGAGATACTGTTTTAAATTCTATAATAACTGAGTATATTAAATTATATTTCGCTTTAATGTATGGTCCATCGGAATGTAGTACATAGGGTTAAGTTATTGTGTTTACCTGTTTACATTAGTAAATACCGTTAAAGGTTAAAAAGAGACGACACCACCTTTTCACTGTCAAGAAGCTGCTAATTTAACTTTAATAGGAGAAACAAAGATATAACAATGCGTTGTGCCGACGCTTGAACAGCGATATAACAATGCGTTGTGCCGACGCTTGAACAGCGATATAACAATGCGTTGTGCCGACGCTTGAACAAAGATATAACAATGCGTTGTGCCGACGCTTGAACAATGCGTTGTTCCGACGCTTGTTTGCCTTATCTTCATGAATTCCATTTTTGAGTTAGACATTTCAAATACTGATAACTGAACTATTAAAGTCAACTTGTTCCGTCTTTTTCAAAGTCATCCTAATCGTTCTTGGTGGTATCGTGTTCTTTGTTTGCAAGAAATGAAAATATAGAAAGAGGGAGTTCGGAATGATTTAAACAATTTGTAAACAAATTTGAGAAGATTATGTCCAATTAAATGAAAGTTTAGGCGTCGGCAAAAATGTCTTGAAACATTTAAACAATCCAATAAAGAGTAGTAGGATTAACTTATTGCAAAAGCTATCATCATAGCGACAGTAAATTTTTAAATCACATGCAAACATGCAGTATCCTATCATAAACTTAAAATATTAAATACTCACAACGTTAAATATTTGGAAGTTAGAAAGTGTAATAAAACATAATCCAACACTCAGAGAATGTATCAAACATGCAGTTTGATAGAAAAGTCCTACATCCTTACGGAAGAAAAGATGTTCATAATGACACCTTAATGATGATACTTACTGAAAATCCGACAAAAGCGAAATCTATATTGTTTGTAATCGGTTTGCATATAATGATGTATAGTCCTCTTATTTAAAGCCACTGCTGAATATACTTGTTTGTACACACCATTGCTATCACATTCTTGCTTTGATGATCGTTCTTGCTTGTCCAGCTGGTGATGGTGATTGAAGTAGGTCATCCAAATTTACAGACGATCGTTAAAGGTGATATTGGGTTGGCAATATCATATTTTATGATGATCCACCACACATCCGCTTTGAAGGAATAATCTGATGATGTTGATATTGATGGAGGATCCTGATGTGTTTAGTTACCTTGGAAAAAAACTCAATTCGTTTTTTAACAGCCACTCGTTCAAAGAAGATCTTTCTCCCAAAACAAACCCCCACAAGGAGTACCTATCGTTGGTCTGATATAAGGTTATTTATTTGCCATAAATACACATGTTATATTCATACATATATAATAATAATTAACATAATATAATGTGTGCATTGTGGGGAATGGTGAACAGAATCAACACCATAAATAACAGATAGTTGCGAAGGTGGCTATGAAATAGAAGGAACGTTAACTGAGTCACAATCATTTATTCCCAAGTAGCCCCCCACAATGTTAGAGTTAGATGGCTTGACTAATAGTTCAGGATCTATTGAAAAACAAAACAACAACAACATCGACAACAACAACAACAACAAATACTGGTAGCCAAAGACATTTCCTTTACATTTCAGCGGAACTGAGCCTAGAATGAACAATGAAATAGTAAAAGTCTTCTTGAAAAAAGTTTATTTCACTGGTAACTTCCTGTAGGTATAGGCAGAATTAGTAATAGCAAATATTATGTATCACTGGTTTCAGTGGATCAGTTAATCTTATCTGGTTTATTAATGAGATTAAGATTAATAAATCACTCACCCAGAAACCTGATTAATCACAACCCCACCTATAACCTTCATATTTAATGTTAAAATAAACCCAAACGTGCACTTTTAATTCAAACAAAACAAAAAATAACATTTGTTTGAACAATATCACAAGATGAATATGATATCAAGACGAATTGTCAATAACATAAAACGACAGGTTTTTTAGGATGACTATGTTAATGAGATTTAAGAAAACACCCATATCATGTTTTTAATATTCTACTTCGTCTTCATTTTTAATGTGCTTATAATGCGTTTTTCCGTCTCTACAGTGTAACTGGATACCAGTGTGTCATTGTTGATGTTATATTTATAATAAAAATATCTTTAATTTAAATTGTTTGTATAAGAGTACTGAAGTACACATATATTATGTGTCACAGTTTATACCATTTCACGAATGTTATTACAGAATATATTCTGTAAAGGTAAAAAATATAAATAAATACGTATACTAAATTAAAAAGAAAGGATAACCTAGATAATTTTAGACAATAGCAATGTTATTATCAAAATTCATTCACCTGTTATACGTTGGTTGTTCCCTAAATAGGTATCCTTTATTCATTTAGCCGTTTGGACTGTTTAGATAATGAACTATACTGAACCCAAAAAATTGTTGATCATAAACTATTTTCTTATGTGAAACGAAAATAATCATCCAACGGATATGAATAGTCTGTGAACTACATTTATTTCCAATTGTTAATTAGATGTGTTTATAGCGCTACACAGTAACGAGAAAGAGCACTACCCATCAAAACAATGTGAACAAATATTCGATGACCCCCCTCCTCCGCTCTTATAAATATGTGTTTAGTGTAGCATGTTTTACATAAATTTGAGTAAAAATGTCACTTGTAATAATCCTGTGGAATTTCTTCACTACTGGGTTATCAATATATTTTTTTTTAAACGAACAGTTGAAGACCATGCAAGAACCCATATTTTTGACATTTTGAAGTTTTTGGTACCATTATACCCGATAAATCATACTAGATTTATTAAAGCAAACACTACCTTCATAATGACACTGATATTAAAGGTGCATAAACTAATTTTTCTATAATATCAGTTTGGTTGAAAGCAAGAACATGGCAAAGTTAATTGTTATAAAATTATATCGTTATGTTTTCAACGTTTGTCATAACCAGGTAATTCATCAAAAATCCTTATTTTCCCAAACATACGTAAAATAACAAATCCCCACTTGCAGATGCGTACTCTTTGCAATCCTTGATGTCGGCTTAAAACTGATATATTTTCACATTTTTATCATGGGATAGTCGCCAAGTTATGGGGGATGTAATACACTCTCTAATTATCAACCACATATTTTTTAAACATAAACCTTAACTGAATAAATTAACATATCCACTAGCAAATGTTCTGAAATCGCCCCTTGAGTATCTAGTTTCAAAATATGTCACAGGATGGACCAGCAAAACTTAACAGTAACATTCAGTTCGCGATTATATTGATGACGATTTTCCCAGCCTACGAATCCCTCAGAAACATCTCATTATAATCCTGTCCATCGAAATGACAGAAATCAGCGATCTGTATCATTGAAAAAAGCATTGTTTTAAGTCCGCGCACACTCATAAAATATAAATATCAACTCTGTATGAATCATCACCAGAAATGTTTCATCCAATGTTTCCTCACAGCTTGAAACCAAACCCATTAAAATTTACTCAATCAATATTCTAAATATGCCAGTCACTGAATTAGAAATCCTAGGTGACCAAATAAATGGTTGCTAATGCGGTAAATGTATTCAGTGATACAAACATTTAAAAAAATATAAAAATATATATTTGAAGGAAATGTAAAGAGGATTATTTAAAGAAAATTAATTGACCAAACTAAAAAATTAAATAAGAAACAAAATTGTACTGTTGCGTGAAAATACATTAAAATAATTGAAACAAAATACTAGTATTAAAAATTAAATCGTCCAAAACATTTAATACATTCACATTTAAATTTGTAAAACAATTTCAAGCTCTATTTAATGTTTTTACATTACTAAATTAATATACAAATGTATACTGATTAAAATATTAATTTTATACCTTATTTATAGATAAGTGCAAATATTGAGACTAAATATATGAAAATGCATGGTAGCTTTAAAAATTGATATTGTTCAGTACTTGGAATCTGCCTCATATTAAGATTCAAACACGCACAAACTTAGATCAGATACTAATACACACACACATACACACACACACACACACGCACACACACACACACACATACACACACACACGTATATATATATATAAATACAGTATTTGCTTGTTGCAGTGAATCATTTTAGTCATTTTATTGTTATTGATGTTTAAGGCTAACATATTATTTTAATATATATAATTGCTGAAAATTGATAATGCTTTATATACACAGAACCTCCCGTCCCCCAATAAAATCAGCCAATATGAATGCGTTCCTGTTATTTTGTTTTATTTGTGTTATTCTGTTACTTCATACGTTGATAAATACATGTATTGCATTAAATTGTCTTTGGACCGTTTGTTAGACAGTATCCAGAGTTAACAACCAAGTTTTAATTTCTGTGGATTTTTAAACTGTCAAAAATCCTGAGAATCAATACAGCTAGTTAGTTTCCGTCTATATACATTTTAAAGTTAATCACATATAATTAGAGTTATACACCATAAACCAGATTTTAGTTTCATAATATTAAAACCATACACTTTATTTATATTTCGGCCAAAACGTAAATAAAGTGTATGATTTTTTTAGTGTTATGAATTTGTTTTAGTCCCTATGGATTTGTATAAACTTTATATCTGTTAATAAAATATGATAGATAGCATTTAATTTATATACTTGTATATAAATAAATTAAAACTCTATTGAACATCTTTATAAAAATCCGACCCCCTAAAACACTTAAACCATTAGCAAAATTGTTCAACGGAAATGTCTCATTTTACTAAAATGAAATCCATTATCGTCTTCCTTTCCTAACCGTCATGTTCTTAATAATAATAGTAATACTTTACGTAAAACATAGACTTCTGAAATATATCATTTTACAAAAATTATATCTTATGTTAAAATATGAAACACATAATGACATAAAAGATAACATAATATTTATCTTAGATATTCAATACCAGTAAAACATACAACTTTGTGAGAAATTTAAAAATAGCAATCAGTGTAGTTTCTGAAACAATACAACCGATTTTATCATTTTTGTTTGTTTAACGACCCACCCCCCAGCACCCGATTTTATGAATAACAAAATTTGATCCAAAATATTTAGAATATATTATGAAGGTAAATATGATTTAGTATGTAAATTAAAAACAAAATATGAAGAAATGACACTCGTAGAAACTGATGGTTATAAAATTACCAATGTATTGCTCAGAACACTATCTGACGTCAACAATATTAGAAAAAACCCCAACACAAAACAAATTGAAATCAGTTAATGTAACACTATCTGTTATAAAAAAAGAAACCCATAAGAACGGAGATATAAATCTCCCACGCACCTGGACATTAAACAAAACAACTAACTACTCAATCAGAAAAGGATTAGGATTTCAGTAAATTTAAATCCTCCATATTACAGGACATGTATGACTAATTTAGAACTGTTGACATATTTTCATGTTTTTTTGTGTGAATGATTGATGTTTCAAATTTAATTTAAATTGAATTGAATTAAATGAATAATAAATCAATGTACTGATCTGAATACAAGTATCATAGCACATTTTAAACCATGGTTTAATATACATTATTTTATATCGCTTCTTCAGAACGAAAAACGGTGTAAGACTGAGTTTGGCATTTACTGGTATCACTAAATGTCCCTAAATGAGCTGCATCTGATGCACAAAGGCTTTATGTAGATTTCTAAAGCTATCCCACATTTATCTTGGAATCAAAAGATATTCCACATACTTGTGTCTAGGTGAGAACAGTTTTTGGCTCTTTTCTATAGTACCGCCCCCCAACTTACATAATACATGCTTTAGGTTCTGAAGCAGCAAATTATGAAGTCGACAATGTCTTCTGTATAAAATGGTACGATAAAAATAAAGACATCATATTTCCTAAGGTCTGTTTTCTATTTATATTAAAACAATAAATTTAGAGAAGCAAATCCATACTAAGTCAAGTTTAAATAGTACCAACAAGTTTTAAAGATACACTAAAAGCCTATTTAAATAATTTTAGGATGTAACTCATCAGTAACAAAATTCAAATGAAACTATTAACATGTTGAAAACCATATCTCTATACAAGGTCATGAGGTCTTTCAACATGTGACGGCGTGTGCTAATGAACAACGTTCAATATTGCTTTCATACAATATTCGCAAAATTTTGTTATATCCAGACAGATTGATGACATCCTAATTGAAGATAACGTTATGACGCATGCTTGACTAAAATGATATCTGATGGAATTCTTTATTTTGATATATACACTCACTCAAAAAAGAAAGAATGCATGTTGAAATATTTCTGTTTCATGTGGTGGTCACAGTACTGGTCCACTGGCAGAAAATATATGTGCAACTTGTGATAATATCTAATTCCAGAATTTCTGCCATGTATGTTGTCTGGTTTATGAAATAAATGACTATTGATTATATGCATACTTTCTTTTTTCGTTGAGTATATATGGAAATAACAGACTGGTTAACTAAACAACGCAGAAGAGACAAAAGAGTATTCTAAATTGATTTTATCAGCGATACATCATATCGTCAAATGGTGTTAACTTGTGTTCATAAAAAAAAAAAAAAAAATGCCCCTCACTTGAAATTTAATTTCATTGTACCAACAGACTAATCTCAGTTGTAGAGTGACTGTTATACATGGCGGTCGTCTGCTGTTACAAAAGTGTGACACTAACAGACAATTTTCGAACACAAACGACATATGCAAGTCAATGACGAGATTGGCCTGCCGTATACTATTGATAAACGACCAGAAGATGGACCGCAAACGTTAGAAATCACCCAATCCGTTCTAGCAACTGACACAAGAAACCATTTTAATCTCGCTTTTCATATCCTGTGCTGTGGACTTTAAAATACGTGTCGTTGATAGCAGAGCATAATGGATGAACACAGGTTTTTTTTGAAGATTGAAGGACAACTGTAGAATAGAACCACCGCGGATTGTGAATCCGTCAGTAAATCGCATTTACATATACACCAGGGATCGTATTTATCAAGAAACTTAAGTTGGATCTTAAATGAGTTAGAAAAACTTAGTTTCTATGATTTTGACTTAAACGCATAGTCCCATAGACCCATGACCTAATTAATTTCCTAACAAAGAATTAATTTTAAATATAAACATTTGATTTGTCCATAGAAATACTTCTTTCAGCTACTTACATAACTATCGCATCTCGCTTATTTTAAAAATAATAATGAATTACGCTCACGGACAAATAAACCGGAAAAAATGACGGTTTTTATTCTGTTGAAGTGGTGACGTATATATTTCGAGTCACGTGACGGTTTCTCCCGTTTGCCGTTATTTTAAAACTTCTGAATATTTTTGAGGCCGCAAAAAAATAAGAAGTGTTCCGATCTTGAAATTTTGAAATGTGAAAAAAAAATCGATCGACTCAACATGGAATTCCCTATACCATGCTTCAGTTAAAATGTCTTGCGTGATATGAAAACAAGATTTAGTATAACAAATGCATGTAAGTTTCGTTCGTAATCAATATTTAGAGCACAAAGTCCATTAAATTCCGTAGGTCTATTCCTTTAAGTTCCACCAAAAAACCTAAACCATATTTATTAACGGTCTTAAGACTAATAAATATGGTTTACCTTTTTTGCTGGAACTTGTTAAAATCATAAAAAATAAGTAATGTTTTTAACTGACTCGGAAATACCGCTGGAGGAAGACAATCATGTTTAGTCCATGTGACGTTTGAAATCTGAAACAAAAAAGTGTTATTTATTCAAAATCGTATTGCAGAAACAATATGAAATAAATACGAAATCGTCACAACATGCACTAATGAACCACATCCAAATCTAATTATGCAGGTGTACATGAAATGTCAGCATGTACTGATGTAGTGCCTCAATAATAGATACCCTCACAGGCGCGGATGCAGGATTTCTGAAAGGGGGTGTCCAAATGTGATGAGTGAATAGGACTGTGGAAAATAATGTTAATTTTCACGTCCTTCCACTTGGATTTTAAAAAACTGAGAAAAGGGGGAGGGGAGGCGGTCCGGACCCCCTGGTCTCCCATGGATCCGCTACTGCCTCATAAGTACAGCCCTTAACCCTTCTAGGTGATGAATGCCCAGCAACTTACATCATTTGACATGCGGTAAACTGCATTTTCGTATATTTGGCTATTTTTTCATTTAATATTTGAGAAAAAATCTAAAAAATTATCAATCTCTGCAAGGAAATTAGTGTAATTAGTTACCTCTATTCTTTTACAGAGGATACACTTTATCACAAATCTCGTTGTTACTCATTGATAAACTTTTAAAAATACAATCGATGTTTTCAAGTTATGGCTCCCTTTTTGGCTATTTCCAAGCATTACCTTCATTATATATTTAATAAATCACTTTATTTCATTAGTTTGCCAACAAAACGGTCTTAATAACAACTTATATCAATATTATTTTTAACAGCAGTAGCCAAATTAAACAAGAATATTATCAGTACAGTTCGAAACGATAGTTTACATTCAAATCAAACTGTACCCAGAAGCGGATTCAGAAGGGGGTCCAGGGGGTCCGGACCCCCTTTTTTAGAATTTTAATTTGTTTTGCCTATATATGTTCCAAGTGGAAGGACGTGAAAATTAAAATTGTTTCCCCATTCCTATTCACCCATTACATTTGGGCCCCTCTTTCAGAAATCCTGCATCAGTTTCTGTTACCACAAATTCTAACACACGCCATCGCTATGTGTCTTTCATGTTTTGTTTTAATTAGTGCACGATGCTAATTTTTATCAACAAAATCACCAACACAGCGTTAAAAATCGGTTACATCCTAACATCCGTTTTTATGAAAAAAATCCCAAATACAAACACCATTCATAAAATCAAAGTGCATTTGTGTATAATTGAACTATGCCGACAATGCAGAATTAACATTGTGAAAAACACAAAACCCTGTATCACATTTCCAGATGTGCATTTGTTCCCCACGTCGACCTCATAATTAATCAATAGCCATTTGTATGACTGTCTTAGTGTTTTTCTTCAAACAGTTCGGATATGGGAATCGCAGAAACAGCATACGTTATACAAATCTAATCTTGTTTGTCGTCTACCGTATCATTGTTCAGATCTAGATCCGCTATTATTGAATTAACGTTTACACCCTAATGACAAACGCAAGTCTTTTGTCTGCAGCACAGCACTTACAAATGCTGTTATACATGGACTATGGGTGTGTTATACTGTTCTCATATTATAAATAATTCTCCTGTAAAATACGTCAACCGCCTTTTATCACATACACACACACTCCTACGAAGAAGAGTTATTGCATTTAGAAATGTCACGAAAATATCACAGATGAAAAATTAAATTATACTTTTATAAGTGCGTTTGTATTTGTCTCATCATAATCCACAAATTGAATTCTAAATAGTACGTTCCCCTTAAACTTGAGTTAGCAATGACATAACAGAAAACAGCTGTTAGAATCAAAACTGGCCTGGCATATATTTACATAGTATTTACACGAATCACGAACCCCGTGATTGATGAACTGATGTTCTATTTCATGTCATTTTGTTCGCAGTGTTTACTTACCGTGACCAGGATTTCCCGTCAGGATTTACATGGGTAAACTACTAGTGGATTCCCTGTACAATATCACATGGGTAAACCACTTCCTGATTTAAGCTTGTACTAACATCATCGTATAATGTAATTTTACAAATTAAAACTGTCATACTTGATGTACTTACATTATACAAAGCAAGGAGATCTTCCACTTTATAAGCCCTAAAGAAAAAAGATTTTTTTTTTTTATGAAACCATCGATACCAAATTTATAAAACTTCTACTGTGTGTGTTCGTAAGATTATTTTAATATATTTTAATCACAAATAGTAAAATACTGTGTTTCAAATTGCAGGCAAATTCGATATCGGGATTGAAATATACTAGTATATAACCCTAACCCTAACCTGAGAATATGTTTTAAAAAATAACAGAAATGTTAAATAATTTTAGCATACACGTATAAGTTAACTATAAGGTTTCTGTTGTAATATTACTATTATACTGTTAAAACTTGTAACCCTCTGCGATGGATTTAAACAGATTTTTCACTGCAAATACTAATATCGAGAAAATCACAATATATTCTGATCACATGCAGTCAAATTAATTTGCTGACAGTCTATCTATAAACAAGATGAACGTATTATTGCAAAAGTCTTGAAGTTTTCAAGCATGGTCTTGTGAACTGAAAGTAGCCAATGGAACAAATGAAAAGATGTTCAATGTTTCTTGCCACTCTTAACCAATTGTGGTAAACCACTTACAAAGAGGGTCATCTAATAATGTTCACATTGAAGGGTTTCAAGATCTGGTTTCCAGCTGAAGTTTCTGCTTTTAACGAGACATGGTGTGGTTCTGAAGTAGACTGGACGCTGTCATATGGCCAATGCTTCACTGAAGAACAGTGACGAGTTCCAATCTAACTAGCGTGGTTTCATTGTAAACACTTACTGACATATTGCTTCTATCTGCAGTTGTATTAGGAGATGATGCTCAGTGCATGATAACTTATATTATCACATTGAAATGTATTGTGATGCTCTGTGCATGATAAGTTATATTATCACATTGAAATGTATTGTGATGCTCTGTGCATCATAACTTATATTATCACATTGAAATGTATTGTGATGCTCTGTGCATCATAACTTATAACAATGAAATGTATTGTGATGCTCTGTGCATGATAACTTATATTATCACATTGAAATGTATTGTGATGCTCTGTGCATCATAACTAATAACATTGAAATGTATTGTGATGCTCTGTGCATGATAACTTATATTATCACATTGAAATGTATTGTGATGCTCTGTGCATAACTTATATTAACACATTGAAATGTATTGTGATGTTCAGTGAATGATAGCTAATATTATCACAATGGAATGTTTTGTGATGCTCAGTGAATAACTAACATCACATTGAAATGTATTGTGATGCTCAGTGAATAACTAATATCACAATGTGATTATCAGTGTTCGATAACTAGTATTATCACAATGAAATGTTTTGTGATGTTCAGTGAATGATAACTGATATTATCACACTGAAATGTGCTCACTGATCGATCCTCATCAAAACAGTGAGAGGCCAGGTGTTCACAAAATATAAGCTTGTCCTGCCTTTCACGGGGAGCTAGTGTGACACCACCTTTAGTTGCCAAACTGAGTATAATTTTTATCATGTTCACAAAATATAAGCGTGTCCTGCCTTTCACGGGGAGCTAGTGTGACACTACCTTTAGTTGCCAATCTGAGTATAATTTTTTATCATGTTCAAAACCGCATCTTTACCTACAACAAAAGTCCAAATGAAGTAATAACCATCTCGCTAATGCACATCTTTAAAGAAATACATACTACATTTATCCATCAATATCTTACACTGCTCGCCCTCTTAAACATGCAACATGTGTGGTAAATATCGTATGTTTGACAAAGAACATCGCAGAATAAACGATAGTTATGCTAATGTGTCGATAAGCAAACGTCCTTTTATTTCCTTTTTGCTATCTTTATAATACTTTGAGATAAAGGCAGATAAAACCATTATGTTATACTTGACCATCCGGTAAAATGCAAGATATCCAGTCGAGTGGGCAAGAACAGTATAACCTTTAAAAGAAGTTAAGGACCACTTCATGAAACTTGTTCAACAAATCGTTGAAGCGTTATTTTTGTAAGGCGGGATACGCTTCAGCCGCTTGCAAAAATCGAGTTCTTTGACTGTTTATGACATCATAAATATAGAACAGCTTTAACAAGACTACGCATTGCTGCACACATATTATTAATTGAATTAAATGCATTGGAGAATCTACCTGTAATTTAATTGAAAGTGAATTTCATTGTCTACTTGTTTGTCCTGTGCAGGGTCGGATTTATAAATGGACAGAAGGGGAAATTGCCCCAACCCCCACTGCCACAGGGCCCCTCAGACCAAGGACTTCCTTTATAAAAAATGCTATAAATATAAAATTAGTTCTATTCATTCATTTTTTTAGTCTCTAAACCTGAAGTGCTCCGGGGCTACCAATGTTTACACCGGCCTTGGTCCTATGCACACATCTTTCCGACACTGCATCTCAAAATATTATAAAAATAATATAAAGTCTGTTCAAATTTAAAGAATTATTAAATAACAAAGAAAGAGAAGCCTTATATTGTTTTAAACGCATAGTCCTACAGACCTTTGACCTAATTGATTTCCAAACAAAGAATAAATTTCAAATGTAAACATTTGATTTGTCCATAGAAATACTTCAATCAACTACTTACATAACCACCGCATCTCACTTATTATCGATATTTTAAAAATAATAATGAATTATGCTCATGGACAAATAAATCGAAAAAAATAACGTTTTTTTTTCCGTTGAAGGAGTGACGTATATATTTCGAGTCACGTGACGGGTATTTCCCCGTTAGCTGTTATTTTAAAACTTCTGAATATTTTTGTAGTTGCAAAAATATTTCGTACCAATTTATTTCGCGGATTTTGAAATTGGACATTTTTAAATGTGAAAAATATCGATCGGCTCGACATGGAATTTCTTATACCATGATTCAGTTAAAACGTCTTGCGTGATATGAAAGCGAGGTCTTGTATAACAAATGCATGTACGTTTCATTCGTAATCAATATTTAGACACAAAACCTATTAAATTCCGTGGGACTATGCCTTTAAAACCTTTGAAAAGAAAGAAAGAAATATCGTTCTATACAATCAACTTCCCCTGTATGTGAATGAACAATTATAAAGCCTACAATGCAAATATTTATTTATATATCTATATTACCTATCGTATTTGTTTATTTATTTATTATAATCATGTTTATACATATGCGCAATGTCAGTAATTTAATATAATATATTTTTTAAACAAAATCGTATTTTAATAAAATATTTGTATATACATACATATTCTGTGCTCAAGGGAAATTATGCCTAATGCAAATAAAGTATATATCATCGTCATGCCTCACATGGAGTGTCGCTAATTAACTCATTTTCATTTATTTATTATCAATTATTTATTATTTATTATTTGGTTATAGACATACATGTTTTATTATTTTTATTTTTTTCAAAACCGCTTTATTATTTTATTCTTCACTTGCTGAATGAATTAGTATACTTATAATTAATATAGGTATGTAAACAGACTAACGCCTACGAACTGTGTTTACAAAGACTACAACTTACTGGTTAATCTGTATATATTAATCTATAAAATGAACCTTTAAACCTAGATAAACTATGAGCTAACGCATGACTACGCACCTGTAAGAGAAATAATCACAATTGCCCTCTCACCCAATTATCCATCTAATTAAACAACTTCACATTTCTGTCATGTATTGTCTGAACATAAGAACAGTAATAAATAAAATAACACATTCGAACTCTTTGAACCTAATTGATTCCACGTTCACGACACTCAATACTATTAACTATACTCAACCAAAAAAAATGAAAAGTATGCATATTAAAATACTGAATATTTTTTTTAATGTGCGTTTCACCATAATTGAAAACCTCTGTGAGAATGTGCAACACTATACCATACATTGCACGTGAATATCGTTTCAGATTGACGCATGTCACGCGAAGGAGTGCTGTCACCACCGAAAACATGATTTATGAAATGAATGACTTACTTTCTTTTTTAGTTGAGTATATAACGTCCTGATCATTAACTATTGTAATAAATAGATCTTGTTATTTATTTACTTAATGCTAACCATTTCAAACGTTCTTTATGATATTTACTTACTTTGCTACTGTGAAATATTGCTACTGTGAAATACCTTTCAAAAATGTGGTATGACGTTATGACAAATATGAATTATTTAATTTACAAATAACATACCGTAAAGGTATATTATTACAGTTACACGATAGCAGTCGTCATAAAATCACACACCCACACACACACACACACACACACTCACACACACACACACACACACACACACACACACACACACACACACACACACAC